>CM069169.1:13088388-13108388 GCA_035221665.1 Okamejei kenojei | reverse complement strand
ACACACACACACATACGTACGTACACACACACACACATACGTACGTACACACACACACACATACGTACGTACACACACACACACATACGTACGTACACACACACACACATACGTACGTACACACACACACACACATACGTACGTACACACACACACACATACGTACGTACACACACACACACATACGTACGTACACACACACACACACACACACATACGTACGTACACACACACACATACGTACGTACACACACACACACATACGTACGTACACACACACACACATACGTACGTACACACACACACACATACGTACGTACACACACACACACGTACACACACACACACATACGTACGTACACACACACACACATACGTACGTACACACACACATACGTACGTACACACACACACACACACACCTATAACAGTGTATTAATTACAATAATAGTGTATGTAGTTAATGGGAACAAACATTCACCATGGGAACAGACTTTCCACCTCCTTTGATGAGGGGGCCACGCTCCACACACCAGCAGGAATTTTAAAAGCTAATGAATGTTTAATTCAACAGGGACAATTAATGTCAATAAAGGCAAAAGGAGACATTGTTCTTACTGTACGCTTGAGTGAGTAATGCTATGCTGTTGTTGGTCCGACTTGCAGAATAAGACTTTCAGCTTACATTTTTAGTTTAGAGATACAGCGCGGAAACAGGCCCTTCAGCCCATTGAGTCCGCACTGACCAGCGACCCCACACACAGGATTCAGGATTCAAGAGAGTTTATTGTCGTGTGTCCCCGATAGGACAATGAAATTCTCGCTTTGCATCAGCACAACAGAATATAGTAGGCATTGACTACAAAACAGATCAGTGTGTCCATATACCATTGAATATATATATATATATATATATACTCACATAAATAAGCAGATAAAGTGCAATGGTCTATTAATGTTCAGAGTTTTGTTTGAGTTGAGTTTAATAGCCTGATGGCTGTGGGGAAGCAGCTATTCCTGAACCTGGACGTTGCAGTCTTCAGGCTCCTGTACCTTCTACCTGAAGGCAGCGGGGAGATGAGTGTGTGGCCAGGGTGGTGTGGGTCCTTGATGATGCTGCCAGCCTTTTTGAGGCACTCGGGACAGCGGGGATCGCTGGTCAGTGCGGACTCAGTGAGCCTGTTTCCACGCTGTATCTCTAAACTAAACTAGCCATGATCACATTGAATGGCGGTGCTGGCTTGAAGCACCGAATGGCCTACTCCTTTTCACTTCTTTCTATGTTTCTAAATGAAACTAAACTAAATTAACAGATCACTTCTAAAAGCACCCGTTGTGACTGCTAGACGTAACGGTGCAAGGAAACATTAAGTAAGTTATTTCTTTCCAACATTGAGAGGTGTAAGCCTTGCGTCCCCTCTCTCTCATAGAAACATAGAAAAATAGGTGCAGGAGTAGGCCACTCGGCCCTTCGAGCCTGCACCGCCATTCAATATGATCATGGCTGATCATCCAACTCAGTATCCTGTACCTGCCTTCTCTCCATACCCCCTGATCCCTTTAGCCACAAGGGCCACATCTAACTCCCTCTTAAATATAGCCAATGAACTGGCCTCAACTACCTTCTGTGGCAGAGAGTTCCACAGATTCCATCACTACCTCACTCTAGTCATCGTGCTAGTTTCACTGTCGTCCTGTTGAGCTTCACTGTGTCCCTATAACTCATTATCACCTCGCCCACAGCCAACAATGGACCATTGTGGGCTCCATCTTTCCTTGATCATCCCTGCTTTTTTGCATATCTTTCATCCATTTGTCCAATGTACCATGTACATATCTCTCACTTCCCTTTCTCCCGACTCTCAGTTTGCGCCAGGCCCCACTCTGCCGATGGAGGATCAAGATGAACTAATCTCATCTGCCTGCGCGCGAGACATATCCGTTTATCCCCATTGCGTTGCGGCTCAGAACCATTCACTGCACGGAAAGATTTTTCCTCCATTGTGTAAAGCTGCTCACTGTATCCCAGAACACTTGATAATAATAACCCATTATCAGTAATAGACACAAAATACTGGAGTGACTCAGCGGGACAGGCAGCATCTCTGGAGAGAAGGAATGGGTGATGTTTCGGGTCGAGACCCTTATTACCAATAGCCCTTTTGCCCCAGATGTTAAGCTGCGCCCCTCACTCCTTGATCCATTCACTAATGGAAATGGACCCCCTCTGTATACCCTGTCTCCACCTGTCATGATCGTAATTAAAAGAATCTCATCGGGTTTATACAAAAGCGTGGAAAGAATATTGCTCAGTGCTACAGGGAGCAAGGTTCGGACGGGGGGGGAAACATTAAGACCAGGGTCTGGACTTGAACTCACGACCTTCCACGTCAAAGGTGAAAGTGCTGACAACAGGGCCACATCTCAGAGTGCTGCCCTGGTGGACTGAGTTGCCTGTATCATTGCTGCAGCCTGCAGCTGGCGAAAGGCAGACCAATCTTGTTGTGTCGGAAGGAACTGCAGCTGCTGGTTCAATCCAAAGATAGACACAAAATGCTGGAGTAACTCATATTTCGCTTGAGTGGTATGAATATTGATTACTCTAATTTTTAAATAACCCCTGCATTCCCTCTCTCTCCATCCCTCCCCCACCCAAGTTGCACCAGCTTCTCATTCTCACCCAGCAAATGGCTAACAATGGCCTGTTTTCCTTTATCATCTTTACTTTTTTGCATATCTTTCATTCATTCTGCATTATTGTCTATATCTCTCGTTTCCCTTTCTTGTCACTTTCGTTCTGGAGAAGGGCGGCGACCCAAAAACGTCGCCCATTCCTTCTCTCCAGAGATGCTGCCGGTCCCGCTGAGTTACTCCAGCACTCTGTGCCTATGTCAGGTCAACCCTGCTGTCGGTATCACACCGACACTGGTTTCTATTCCCAGAGAAAGGCATCTGCTACCTCCGTTCGCTCAGCTACACTTGCTGGCATAACAAAAATACACAGCACGGCAACCTCACAAGATCATTCTCAAACCTGCCTGCTTTCTAAATCGTCAAGAAACTGCATTCATTTTGTTTTGCTTTTAATCTTAAACAGGCCATTCGACCCAACTTGCCCACACCAGCCACCATGTCCCAGCTACACTAGTCCCACCTGCTGACATTTGCTCCATATCCCTCCTGTCCTATCCCTGTACCTGTCTAACTGTTTCTTAAACATTGGGATAGTCCCAGCCTCAACTACCTCCTCTGGCAGCTTGTTCCATACACCCACCACCCTTTATGTGAAAGATTCCAATTAAATCTTTTCCCTTTCACCTTAAGCCTCTGGTCCAAACCTATGTCCTCTGGTCCTCTGGTCCTTGATTTACCTACTCTGGGCAAGAGACTGTCCATCCCTTTGAAATGCCATCGGCGATTTGGAGTGAGAACTCCGAGCTGGAATGAGGAGAGAGAGGGGAAGAGGGAGAGGGATGGAGACAAAGGGAGAGGGAGAGGGAGAGGGGGGGGGGGGGAGGGGGGGGAGCGAGAGAGGGAGAGAGGGAGAGAGAGGGAGGGAGCAAGAGAGGGGGGGAGAGGGAGGGAGAGGGAGGGAGAGAGGGAGAGAGGGGGAGGGGGAGGGGGAGAGGGAGAGAGATGGATGGAGCAAGAGAGGGGGGAGAGGGAGGAAGAGAGGGGGGGAGAGGGGATAGAGGGGGGAGAGGGGGGCAGAGGGGGGGCAGAGAGGGGAGGGAGAGAGGGAGAGAGGGAGAGGGGGGAGAGAGAGGGAGAGGGGGAGAGAGAGGAAGGGGAGAGAGAGAGAGAGAGAGAGACAGAGAGAGACAGAGAGAGAGACAGAGAGACAGAGAGAGAGAGAGAGAGAGAGAGAGAGAGAGAGAGAGGAGGAGAGAGAGAGGGAGAGAGAGAGAGAGAGGAGGAGAGGGGGAGAGGGGGAGAGAGGGAGAGAGAGAGAGAGATAGATATAATACAGTGGAGGTGTTTGGGACTGTAAGACTGCATGACCTGTTGGTGGAACATATGTTAGCCCAGCAGGTTAGCCTGAACATACACTATTCTTAACCCTGACGGTACATCAGGTACGATGAAGCATTGTTGGGTAAAGAGAGTCTTGTGTGTATACGGGGCCTTGCACTTCCCCTGCAGGTGTTGATCATAACTGTATTAAGTCTGCGAGTGGGTCATGCGTAGGAAGGAACTGCAGATGCTGGTTTAAACCGAAGAAAGACACAGAATGCTGGAGTAACTCAGCGGGGGAGACAGCATCTCCTGGGAGATGGAACGGGTGACGTCTCGGGTCGCGACGCATCCTCAGTGTGCCGTGCCTTCGGTGGCCGGCATTCGTACATCTGCCAGAGACGGGCGGTCACGGAGGCGCAGCGGTAGAGTCGCTGCCTTACAGCGCTCGCAGCGCCGGAGACCCGGGTTCCATCCCGACCACGGGTGCTGTCTGTACGGAGTTTGCACGCTCTCCCCGTGACCTGCGTGGGTTTTCTCCGAGATCTTCGGGTTTCCTCCCGCACCCCAAAGACGTACAGGCTTGTCGGTTAATTGGCTCGGTGTAAATGTGAATCGTCCCTAGTGTGTGTAGGTTAGTGTTACGAGCCGCTAAGAGACGTCCCCGAGCTCCGACGTACCCGCTACGTTCATCCTCCGTGCTTACCACGGGTTTGATTTTTTTTTTAACTCGGGGGAGCACTTGAATGAACTCGTACCGTGGGACAGGGCCATTAAGGGCCTGCCCCACTTTCACGACCTTTTTCACTCGTGGACATTTTTCATCAGGCTAGAAAAAAACGCCCCGACCTACCTGATGCCACGAGTGCCTACGACTGGCATCGCGGCCCGCTACGACCTACCTACGACCTTGTGACAACCATGCTGCGAGTATGAGTCAAGGGCATTTGTACTGAGAACTCTAAGCTGGAATTAGGCCGTGAAAGTGGGACACGTTCCTTAGTCTGCGGATATCGCTGGCCGGTGAGGACTCGGTGGGCCTTTTTCCGCGCTGTATATCTAAACTAAACAAAACACACAATGGAAGATTGCGGGAGGCCCTGTGTCCTTGGCACGCAGGCGGCGAATTGTGGGTAATTCCCCTCCATACCGCTGACACAGTTTAATTAAGATCCAGCTTCGACCAGACGGTTCTCTATGGGGAGTCTTGTGATTGTATTAGGATGAATCACCAAATCGATGTTTTCTGGAGACTTGAAGGACACAAATTCATTTAAAAGGACTTTATTATATTTAAGCTTAATTTAAACTTATGAACATTTCAATGCAGACCGATTTGATGCAATTGCCATGAACCTGCGTAGTAAGATTTGTCATTCATAAAACCTTCTGAAATAAGCGGAGAAATTGCAAGTGACAGACTGCGTATTAACAAAAATTGGCAGGAACCGTGATCCCCCGTTTCCTCACAAGCTTTTATTAAATGTCGGGCGAGGTTTCAAATCACCAGAAAGACATTGAATAAAAGAATAACCTGCAAGTACTGTTTCAATAGAAGGAACTCAAACATTGATTCGAGACATCAGTCTGAAGAAGGGTTTCGGCCCGAATCGTTGCCTATTCCCTTCGCTCCATAGATGCTGCCTCACCCGCTGAGTTTCTCCAGCATTGATTTGACTGGGATCGCTCACCCCGGTTGAAAATGAAAACGCTTTGCATATGTTACTTTATTATGAAGGGAGACAAAAATGCTGGAGAAACTCAGCGGGAGAGGCAGCATCTACGGAGCGAAGGGAGCGGGCGACGTTTCGGGTCGAGACCCTTCTTCAGACTTTATTGCGGTGTTTTTTCATTCATTTCTGGTGGGGTGGGAGATTGCAACCTTCACGTGGCCCGCCCTGTTTCGACTAATGCAATCAACTCGACGCGCACAAACGGAAGATCAAATAGAACAAGTTGTCCAACAACTTTAGGCCGCGCACGCCACACGAAAGAAGAAGATTAATTTCTGGTAATTTTAAGATGCATATTCCTCATAATATTTTGAGTTCCATTATTTAGGCCGATGTAAAAACAAGCTTTTGAGCCAGAGAATACTATTTATTTAAAATAATTCAAAGGCCTTTGGTAGTCGTGGGCTGTCTAAAGTCTGTCAGCGCATTTAGGGTTTAGAGTTGCAGCATGGAAACAGCCCCTGGATCCCAGTGAGTCCGCAGATCATTGATCACCTGTACACTGGTTCTATGTTATCCCACTTTTGCATCTTACACATAGGGACAGTTTTACAGAAGTCAATTAGCCTGTAAACCTGCAGAACTTTGGAATGTGGGTGATTATTGGAGCATCCGGTGAGGGCGGGAGGGTGGTGGAGTGGTAGAGTTGCCGCCCCACAGCACCAGAGACCCGGGTTCCATCCTGACAACTGGTGCAGGTACGTTCTCGCCGTGGCCTGCGCGGGTTTTCTCTGAGATCTCCGGCGTCCTCCCGCACTCCAAAGACGTACAGGTTTGTAGGTTGATTGGCTTGGGATAAATGTGTGTGAAGAGTAGCGTTAAGGGCCTGTCCCACCAGCGTGCGACTGCATGCGGCGAGCGCGACCAAACGCGGCGGCGTGAGCCGTGCGGCCTCGCGGGGCCGGTCCCACTTCCAACCGCGGAGCCGTCTGGAGCTGGTCACCGCCCGACATCATACTCACCAATCAGCTGGGCAGGAGGCGGGCCGAGTGAAGTTGGACGTCCGCACGGCGTCGGGCGGTGACGTCATCGCGCAACGCCACGCACTAGGCGTACGCCATCCAGACGTGCGTACACCATCGAGGCGGTGCGTGCGGCCTCAATGCGGCTGCGGGCCGACAGGCCGTTGCCGCGCGGGATTTTTGGACAGTGTCAGTTTTTCGGAGCCCCGCGCGATGTCGGGAACAGCCCCGCACAGCTCCACACGCCTCCGCCGATCGGGTGGGACCGGCCCCGCGAGGCCGTACGGCTCAAGCGACCACGTTTGGCCGCGCTCGCCGCATGGAGTCGCACGCTGGTGGGACCGGCCCTTTAATGTGCAGGGATTGCTGGGCAGGCTCGGTGGGTCGAAGGGCCTGTTTCCACGTTGTATCTCCAAACCAAACAAAATCCCACGTGGTCACAGGGAGAATATATGAACTCCGCACATATATCACCCGAGGTCAGGATCGAACCTGGGTCCCTGGCGCAGTGAGGCTGCAGCTCGACCAGCTGCACCACCGTGTCGCATTCTGGCACCCAGCATTGCAACTCCTGAGGCCCAGTCGCCACGTGACCTCTCGGGTGAGATCAGCTCGGTGGGGCCTCCAAATCCACAAGAATGAAGTGCGGTAAAGGCAAGCTCTGTCTGTGGCAGATCAGGCCGTGTATAAGGGCCAGCATAATCGGAAAGCATGAAGTCCGAGAGACCCGGATACAATCCTGATCTCTGCTCTTGTCCGTGGGGATTTTGGGGTTAAAATTTAACCCTGGCTAAGATTTAAAGGGGACCAAGTGAGGCAAGTTTTTCTACCAAGAGATTTTGGTCAGTAGGGCAGCACACCAGCACTGCAGTAGAGTTGCTGCCTCTCAGCGCCAGTGACCCCGGTTCGATCCTGACTACAGATGCTGTCTGTGTGGAGTTTGCACATTCTCCCTGTGACCGCGTGGGTTTTCCCCTGGTGCTCCGGTTTCCTCCCACATTCCAAGTCTGTAGGTTGATTGGTTTCTGTAAAATTCCCCTCCCCCCCCCCCCCCCCCCCCCGTGTATAGGATGCCAAAGTGGGATAGCGTAGAACTAGTATACGGTTGATCGATGGTCGGCGTGGAGTAGATGGGCCGAAGGGCCTGCTCCCACACTGCATTTTAAATCCTGATCTCAGCTGCTGTCCGTGTGGAGTTCGGCTAAATAGAAATTAGCTGGATAACTCTGCAGCATTTCAATAGAAACATAGAAAATAGGTGCAGGAGTAGGCCATTCGGCCCTTCGAGCCAGCACCGCCATTCAATATGATCATGGCTGATCATCCAACTCAGTATCCTGTACCTGCCTTCTCTCCATACCCCCTGATCCCTCTAGCCACAAGGGCCACATCTAACTCCCTCTTAAATATAGCCAATGAACTGGCCTCAACTACCCTCTGTGGCAGAGAATTCCACAGATTCACCACTCTCTGTGTGAAAAATGTTTTCCTCATCTCGGTCCTAAAAGACTTCCCCCTTATCCTTAAACTGTGACCCCGTGTTCTGGACTTCCCCAACATCGGGAACAATCTTCCTGCATCTAGCCTGTCCAACCCCTTAAGAATTTTGTCAGTTAATAGAGAGATCATTGGGCTGTAAGGAAACGGAGTTTGCAAATGTGTCCATGATCTAACAGTTCTGTAGACCACGGGAGCAGTGTGGGGTTCATAACTGTACCCCCACTTCCATTAGCAATTAAAATGGACGCTGGTCCCGGAAGGAACACAAAAAGAAACGACAAACATCTGGGGAAAAAAAAACAAAAGTGTAATCTCTCTCCGACAACAAAGGCAAAGTGAAGTCCATCCCCTCTCCGTTTCGGGTCTGAAGAAGGGTCTCGACCCGAATCGTCGCCTATCTCCTTCGCTCCTTAGATGCTGCTGCACCCGCTGAGTTTCTCCAGCCTGTTGTGTACCCTCGATTCTCCAGCATCTGCAGTTCCTTCTTTAACACTCCATCCCCTCTCCCATCAGCTGCTAATAACTCACAACATGGGGTGGTTTTGAAAGGGATGGAGCAGGCCGTGTTTTCAGCCATTTCAGATAAAACATTCCTGTTTCTCTTTGATCTCTCCAATAAAGCTATTAGGAACACGATGAAAGAGGGTTGGACAGGATTTAAAACTGTGTGGGGGGGGGGGGGGGGGGGGGAGGTGGGGGAGGAGGATTTCTACCTCGCTCTTGGTGATGCCCAGAAGAACCACCCTGCTGTGAACTGTAGGTTGTGACAGACCATCTAGTCTTAGCTTAGGTCAACAGGATAGGAGCAGAATTAGGCCATTCGGCCCAACAAGTCTATTCCGCTATTCCGCCATTCAATCATGGCTGGCCTATCTCCCCCTCCATACCTAGTCTCCTGCCTTCTCCCCATAACCCCTGACACCCGTACTAATCAAGAATCTATCTATCTCTGCCTCAGCAACATCAATTGCTGGCCTCCTCAGCCTTGTACAGCAAAGAATTCCACAGATTCACCACCATCTGACTAAAGAATTTCCTCCCCACCCCCTTCCCATGACTGCGTAGCCGGTCACAGTGCGAACTCCATCATCAAGTTCGCTGACGACACCACTGTAGTGGGACGTATCACTGATGGGGATGAGTCGGAGTACAGAAGAGAGATCGAGCGACTGTCCATATGGTGCCAGCACAATAACCTGGCCCTCAACACCAGCAAAACCAAGGAACTGATTGTGGACTTTGGAAGGAGTAGAGTGGGGACCCACAGTCCTGTTTATATCAACGGGTCGATGGTTGAAAGGGTCAAGAGCTTCAAATTCCTGGGAGTGCAAATCTGTGAAGATCTTTCCTGGTCCGAGAACACAGATGCAATTATTAAGAAAGCTCATCAGCGCCTCTACTTCCTGAGAAGATTACGGAGAGTCGGTTTGTCAAGGAGGACTCTCTCTAACCTCTGCAGGTGCACAGTAGAAAGCTTGCTGACCGGTTGCATCGTGGCTTGGTTCGGCAACTTGAGTGCCCTGGAGAGGAAAAGACTACAAAAAGTAGTAAACACTGCCCAGTCCATCATCGGCTCTGACCTCCCTATCGAGGGGATCTACCACAGCCGTTGCCTCAAAAAGGCTGGCAGCATCATCAAGGACCCACACCACCCTGGCCACACACTCAGCTACCTTCAGGTACAGGAGCCTGAGAACTGCAACAACCCGGTTCAGGAATAGCTACTGGGCTATTAAACCTGGCTCGTCTGAACATTAATACCCCTCCATCTGTTATTTGGACTTTATTCCAATGCCTACTATGTTCTGTTGTGCTATGCAAAGAAAGAATTTCATTGTCCTGTCAGGGACACATGACAATAAACTCTTTTGACTTTTCCTAAAGGAACGTCCTTTAATTCTCCCACTAATGGAAACATCTTTTCCATATGATTCCAAGGATTCCGAACCTGGGGTAAATTCCGCCAACCCAGGGGGTAAATTTGTTCATTCTGGTTTTGTACATATATTTTTCACGTTGACTGACTATGTTGGGTTCTGGTAAACCGGTATCTGTTCATCATTAGTTGTTGATAAATAAGTGGAATAACATTGTTATGTGCTATTAAAGTTGCCAGGGGTAAACGGGACAAAAAAGGTTGGGGACCCCTGCTCCAAGCCTTTCACTGTTCGGTAGGTTTCAATGAGGTCCCCCCTCGTTCTTCTAAACTCCAGCGAGTTTCATTTTGTTTAGTTTATTATTGCCACTTTTACCAAGGTACTGTGAATAGCTTTTGTTGACCTGCTATCCAGTCGAAGAACAGACTATACTTAATTCCAATCAAGCCATCCTTAGGCCCAATTGCCCCGGCATTAATCCAAATTGTCCCGTGTGTGTGTGTGTGTAGGCTTGTGTTAATGTGCGGGTATCGATGGTCGGTGCGGACTAGTTGGGCCGAAGGGCCTGTTTCCGTGCTGTATCTCTAAACTAAACTAAAGACCCTTCTTCGCTCTTGACCCAAAGCGTTGCCTGTCAATTCTCTCTACAGATGTTGCCTGATCCACTGAGCTTCTCCGGCACTATGTGCTTTGCTCACAATTACAGCATCTGCAGCTCCTAGTTTAATTTAGTTTAGTTTGGAGATTCAGCGCGGAAACAGGCCCTTCGGCCCACCGAGTCTGCGCCGACCGGCGATCCCCGCACACTAACACTGTCCCACGCACGCTAGGGACAATTTACACTTATACCAAGCCAATTAACCTACAAAACCTGTACGCCTTTGGAGTGTGGAAGGAAACCGGAGCTCCCGGGAAAAACCCACGCGGCCACGAGGAGCACGTGCAAACTCTACACAGACAGGACCTGTAGTCAGGATCGAACCCGGGTCAGAGCTCCAGAACACCAGGTTCAAATCTCACCTGCATCGACCGTGTGGAATTTACATGTTAACCCTGAGACGGTGTGGGATTCCTCCCTGAACCCAAAGACTTGAGTTAGACAGACAGGGCAAAATATAGAAAACTCTTTCATCTCCACGGATGATGGTTTAAAACGTGATTGTTGTGTTAGCAGCTCGTGGCGTAAAAATAGCAGATGATAAAATACGCCCAGGAAAAAGGAAGGTACATTTCCATCGCAAGGAGAGTAAACATTGAATAAATTGCACAGTTCTAGAGGGAGAGCTGAACCTTTGAGCGCAAATACACACACACACACAAACAGTGGCGAGTCTCTGGAATTCTCTGCCACAGAGGGTAGTTGAGGCCAGTTCATTGGCTATATTTAAGAGAGCGTTAGATGTGGCCCTTGTGGCTAAAGGGATCAGGGGGTATGGAGAGAAGGCAGGTACGGGATGCTGAGTTGGATGATCAGCCGTGATCATATTGAATGGCGGTGCAGGCTCGAAGGGCCGAATAGCCTGCTCCTGCTATTTTCTATGTTTCTATGTTTCTATAAATATTTGCAAGTGGCATAATGTGGAGCTGTGCAGCCATACTGCCCACAAACAGGCCATCTAGCCAAACTTGCCCACCAAGGTGCCCCATCTACACTAGCCCACTGTGAGACGGATGGAGAGAGGGAATGCAGGGATTACTTGAAGTTCGAGAAACCCACGAGTCATACCACTGGCTTGTAAGCTGCCCAAGCGAAATATGAGATAGCTGTTCCTCCAATTTGCGATCAGCCCCCACTCTGACAATGGAGGATGCCCAGGGCAGAAAGGTCAGTGTGGGAGGGGGAGTTAAAGTGTTTGGCAACCGTTAGATCAGGTAAGTCCAGGCGGACTGAGCGAAGGTATTCAGCGAAACGATCGCCCAGTCTACGTTTGGTCTCGCCGAGGGCTTAGAGACCACATCGACCCGATCTCCCGGTTCGAAAATGTTGCAGAACTGGATGCTTACTTATCTCCTCTTTTAGACGTTTTGTACGGACTATACAGGAGATTGTCACGAATTATGAACTGATCGTTTTATCCCAGAATCGCAGTCATGTGCTACTCAGCACTTAAAAGATCAACGCAACAGCAATAGCAAAGTCTGCAGGATAGACACCCCACACGGCATTTTCAAAAGCACATTTATATTGTCTCTTCGCAATGGTCTAAAAGGAATAAAAATGCCATGGCAACCCTGATTAGCAATATACGAACGGAGACCATTCTGTGCAGAGGAGAAGCAAACAGCTGTGAACCATTTCGAGCAATTATTTAGAGAAAAGAGGAACTGATTTAATCGGGGGAATTGGCTTTAGTTTCCTTTGATACAGAGTTAAATAGCTGGAATGGACTGTGTGACACAACCAAGCCTAATCATCAAGGAATGGTAAATGAGAAATATTTCAATTAAACGTTAGTATATTTGATCTTGACCATGAGGGATGGGAGCAACATTAGGCCATTCAGCCCATTGTGGTGGGAGGGATAGACAGAGTTGACGTGGATCAGCTTTTTCCATTGAGAGTAGGGAAGATTCAAACAAGATTTGAGACAGAGGTTTAGGGGTAACATGAGGGGGAACTTCTTTACTCACAGAGTGGTAGCTGTGTGGAATGAGCTTCCAGTGGAAGTGGTGGAGGCAGGTTTGATTTTATCATTTAAAAATAAATTGGATACGTATATGGACGGGAAACGGATGGAGGGTTATGGTCTGAGTGCAGGTAGATGGGACTAGGTGAGAGTAAGTGTTCGGCACGGACTAGAAGGGCCGAGATGGCCTGTTTCCGTGCTGTAATTGTTATATGGTTATTGTGTTGACTGCCATTTAATAATGGCTGATCTTTTATTCACTCTCTACCCCATTCTCCTGCCGACTCACCATAACCTTTGATGCCATTCCTAATTATGAACCTTTCAATCTCTGCCTTAAAAATACCCAAGGACTTGGCCTCCACAGCCGTCTGTGGCAATGGATTCCACAGATTCACAACCCTTTAGCTGCAGAAATTCCTCCTCATCTCCATTTTGAAGGTACATCCCTTTACTCTGAGGCTGTGCCCTCTATTCCTAGACTCTCCCATTATTGGAAACGTCCTTTCAAACCTTGCCCCTCTCACCTTCACGCTCTGTCCTTGGCTATTTGGGTTTTTTTTCCATCCTGGGACAAAGGTTCTGACTGTTATTATCCTATCTATGCTTCTCATGACAATAGACAATAGGTGCAGGAGGAGGCCATTCGGCCCTTCGAGCCAGCACCGCCATTCAATGTGATCACGGCTGATCATCCTCAATCAGTACCCCGTTCCTGCCTTCTCCCCATATCCCCTGACTCCACTATTTTTAAGAGCCCTATCTAGCTCTCTCTTGAAAGCATCCAGAGAACCCGCCTCCACCGCCCTCTGAGGCAGAAAATTCCACAGACTCACCACTCTCCGTGAGAAAAAGTGTTTCCTCGTCACCGTTCTAAATGGCTTACTCCTTATTCTTAAACTGTGGCCCCTGGTTCTGGACTCCCCCAACATCAGGAACATAATTCCTGCCTCTAGAGTGTTCAAACTCTCAACAATAGGCTTAAGGTGAAGGGGAAAAGATTTAATAGGAATCTGAGGTGTAACTTTTTCACACAAAGGGTGGTGGGTGCATGGAACGAGCTGCCAGAGGAGGTAGTTGAGACTGGGACTATCCCAACGTTTAAGAAACAGTTCGACAGGTACATGGATAGGACAGGTTTGGAGGGAAAAGGACCAAAGGCGTGCAGGTGGGACGAGTGTATCTGGGACAAAGGTTCTGGCTGTTTATCCTATCTATGCCTCTAATGATAGACATGGTGGACAGAGGTCCCGTTCTTTTGCTGCACTGTTCTATGTCCTAAACCTACTTGATGCTTTTTACGAAACTAGTGTTACAAAAAGTTATCTGGATAATTCTGCAGCATTTTAACGGAGAAGTCATCATGTTTTCGGGGAATGGAGTTTCCAAATGCTTGCGTGATCGAACAGTCGCGGAGGCCACAGGTGCAGTGTTGGGGAGATAACCTTAGCTCCACTTTCATTAACTTGCTGGACTGTTTTACAAAGCCTTTCCAATAAGCATTTTTCCACATGCAAAACTCAGATTAGGCTTCTTGATATGAGGAAGCAAATTGTTTATATTGGAGACACAAGAGACAGGGGATGCTGGACTCTGAAGCGGGGTCAGGAAGCGTCTGAAGTAAATCTCCGTGCAGGCACGAGTGTGCCGCAGCTGTTCATGTTGCTCAACATCTGCACCAAGTTCATGTGTTTATGTGACTGTGCGTTTGTGTGTATGTGTGTGTGCACACGCGTGAGTGTGTGTATGTGTGTGTAAGTGTGTGCGTGTGTGCGTCTTGGAGTCTGTGTGTATGCATGAGTGTGAGAATGAACATATTTGCGTGTGCGTGTGAATGGGTGTTTGTGTGTTAAAGTGTGAGTGTGTGTGTGCCAGTGTGTGTGTGTACATGTGAGAGTTTGTGAGTATATTTGCGTGTGAGTGTGAGTGTATGTTTGAGTGTGTATTTGTGTGTGTGTGTGAGTATGTGCGTGCGTTTGTAGGTGTGTGTATGAGTGTATGTGTGCGCGTGTTTGTGTGTTTATATGTGTGTGTGTGTATATTTACGTGTATGATCGGGTGTGTGTGTGTGTGTGTGTGTGTATGTGCGTGCGTTTGTAGGTGTGTGTATGAGTGTATGTGTGCGCGTGTTTGTGTGTTTATATGTGTGTTTGTGTGTGTATATTTACGTGTATGATCGGGTGTGTGTGTGTGTATGTGCGTGCGTTTGTAGGTGAGTGTATGTGTGCGCGTGTTTGTGTGTTTATATGTGTGTTTGTGTGTGTATATTTACGTGTATGATCGGGTGTGTGTGTGTGTGTGTGTGTATGTGCGTGCGTTTGTAGGTGAGTGTATGTGTGAACATGTTTGTGTGTTTATATGTGTGTGTGTGTATATTTACGTGTATGATTGTGCGTGTGTACGTGTGAGCGTGCACGTTCTGGTGCGTATGACGTACAAACAATTGAGTTTCACAGGCGACCGTCAACAAATTGACAGGAGGAAAGATTTCTGCGTGGCATGTTAAACATTGGGGAAGTGCAGTGGTTATTGGTGAGGCTACCATATTGTACATTGTTTTGCGTTCTCTCGGTTTGAGTTCAGCTCACAATCGTCATTCGTTTCTGTTAATCCACTTTGGGGTGAAATGTAATGATTTCTCGATTCAACATTTCACAAAAGGACACAATGCGCTGGAGTAACTCAGGCAGCATCGCTGAAGAAAATGGATAGATGACATTTTAGGGTCGGGACCCTCCTTCAGACCCAAAATGTCACCAATCCATCTTCTCCAGAGACGCTGCCTGACCCGCTGCGTTACTCCAGCACATTGTGTCCTTTTCTGCAAACCAGCATCTGCAGTTCCTTGTTTCTACACCGTCTGGTGACACTGATTGAAAGGGAAGTAAAGATTTGTTGTTGGCCTGCCTATTCCGTGTCCCTCTCAGAGTGAACAATTCCTTTAGATCCCAGGGAGTTATGATCAGGAACAGCGTCGGCTCTGGCCCCCCTTCCATCGAGGGGATCTATCACAGCCGCTGCCTCAAAAAGGCTGGCAGCATCATCAAGGACCCACACCATCCTGGCCACACACTCATCTCCCCGCTACCTTCAGGTAGAAGGTACAGGAGCCTGAAGACTGCAACGTCCAGGTTCAGAAATAGCTGCTTCCCCACAGCCATCAGGCTATTAAACTTGGCTCGGACAAAACTCTGAACATTAATAGCCCATTAGCTGTTTATTTGCACTTTATCAGTTTATTTATTCATGTGTGTATATATTTATATAATGGTATATGGACACGCTGATCTGTTCTGTATTTGTGCCTACTATGTTCTGTTGTGCTGAAGCAAAGTAAGAATGTCATTGTCCTATCGACACACGACAATAAACTCTCTTGAATCTCACCACAGTAATGTCAAGACTATATTGACGTCTATTGGTCAGCACGGACTTGTTGGGCCGAAGGGCCTGTTTCATGCTGTACCTCTAAACTAAACTAAACCAAGCCAGCGTATGGCTAATTATTGGTTGGCACAAACTCAGTGGGCCGAAGGGCCTGTTTCCACGCTGTATCTCAAACACCAATGCAAAAGTGCCCCCTCCATTAAATATTCCACGTTAAACTTTTCACACAGAGAGTGGTGAGTCTGTGGAATTCTCTGCCACAGAAGGTAGTTGAGGCCAGTTCATTGGCTATATTTAAGAGGGAGTTAGATGTGGCCCTTGTGGCTGAAGGGATCAGGGGGTATGGAGAGAAGGCAGGTGCAGGATACTGAGTTGGATGATCAGCCATGATCATATTGAATGGCGGTGCAGGCTCGAAGGGCCGAATGGCCTACTCCTGCACCTATTTTCTATGATTCTATGATTCTATGAAATCTGCAAGGCCGACAATCTTGCCCCATATTAAATAACTTTCTAATGGAGACGAGGTGCACTACATAAAGAGGCGTTTTGGCCATGTTCAGCTGCCGGGATGTCGAGCAGCTCTCTCTAGGCTTAGTGACGGCTGATGGACTATTTAATGACTCCCTTCAATAGTTTATAGAGGAACGGGTAATCTCGGTTGAAAAAGACTCCACACAATTGTAGAATGGGATCAGCAACTACTAACCATTGAGGTTTGCTGGTGAAATGCCTGGAGCCCAGCTGTTCCTCACTGATACAGATGCTTAATTGCAAATTCACAAGATCCCGATTAACAAAGAGTACATCAGAATTACATATTATTTAGCAGGTTTTATAGGGTTTAGTCAATGTTTATCTCTTTCTGTTTCCCTAAGATAAGAGCATAATAGCACCTATTTAGATATTAATGATACAACGTTGTTTGACTTAACGATAAGAACTATTCACAGGGGGATTTGAATTATCCGATCTTTTGGGGATATTTCACATGATATTATGGACGCAGAAACGTTGCTCTTATGTAAGGTCTTATCACATCTTGCAGAAAGTCCACAAATCACTCGGCCAACGTGAAATATGGTGATTGAAATTTTGGACATCGCCACCGTGACTGCACTTCATATAACTCTTCATATAACTCTTCATTGGTTGTGAGGAATTTTGAGATGTAATGAAACGCACTGCATACTGGAGCAAAAAAAAAAACCAAGATTCTACAGCCCTAACAAGTTTCTTCTCCGAGTGCCACATTCCAAAAGACGGAGGCTTGTAAGATAATTGCCTCTGGCGTATATGGAGTGGATGCAAAAGTGGGATAACACAGAATGGTTATGGATGGTCGGCATGGACTCAGTGGGCCAAAGGGCCTGTTTTCCACGCTTACCTCTCTCTACTAATCAACAACAACTGCTGAAGGAACTCAGTGGGTCTGGGTAACAATTGTGGAGGAAATGGACAGACGACGTTTCAGGTCGGGACCTTCCTTCGGACTGCAGATGCTGATCAATCGAAGGTAGACACAAATTGCTGGAGTAACTCAGCGGGAGAGGCAGCATCTATGGAGAGAAGGAATTGGCGACGTTTCGGGTCGAGACCCTTCTTCAGACTGTTGGGTCTGTTTAAAGAAGGGTATCAGTCACTTGAAGTTCTTGAAGAAGAGTGGGATGCCTGAAGAAGGGACCCAAATCATCGTCTGTCCATTCCCTTCATGACCCGCTGAGTTTCTTCAGAGCTTAGTCTTTTGCTCAAGATTCCAGCATCTGCAATTCCTTGTGTCTTCAGCTCTTCAAACTGTTTCCGCCACTCAATATGACTCAATAAGTCCGAGATCAATGGGGTACATCTCCTCCTCTGTCCTCAACACTAATACTGGGACTTGCCCTGACATCTTCTAGAACCATGGAGATATAATGCTTGATTTTATCAGTCGGGAAACATGGAAACCTTGCTCCTAAACTAAAATCCTCTTGCAATGAAAGCCAACATGCCATTAGCTTCCTTCACTGTCTGCTGTACCTGCATGCTTACATTGAATGACTGATGTACAAGGACACCCAGGTCTCATTGCACCTCCCTTATTCCTAATCTGACACCATTCAAATAATAACCTGCAACTTTCTCACTCCCAAATAAGGGACAAAAGGTCAAAATAAGGGACAAACTCCTGACGGCAATTTGTTGACCGACTTGACCGTGACTGGCTGGGTGAATGATGGGTTGGCCCGGGTGCTGGACTGCACACAAAGCCCAGCTGAGCCGGAACCCCATCCAACCCATGAGCCGATGATAGGCCATGAGAAGGAGGGGTGGTGGTGTCCGTGGTAAGCGAAGGTCCGAAGGTCGGACAGCTGGCCGGGCTGCCGACCCACGGGGCCACGGGCGAGGTGCTGCTGCTGCACTCCATGGGCTGCACTTGGATCCGCAGGGAATGGAGGGATATGGATCACGTGCAGATAGTGGAGATCAGTTTAATTTTGCATTAATGTCCTGCCTCCTCCCCATCCGTCACTCCCCTACAGGGCTGTGGCTATATACAGTGGCCAAAAAACTCACCAACTTGTAACATTTTCCAGGTGATCTGATGCAGTTATTTCTGACGGTGGTATCGACACAGCGGGCAGATGTGGGGGAAAAATGCCAATCAATGCTCCTGGCATTCAGCACTCATTCTGAACAGCTCCCATTCTCCATCCGAAGAAGGATCCCGACCCGAAACGTCACCCATTCCTTCTCTCCAGAGAGGCTCATAATGTCATAAGTGATAGGAGCAGAATTAGGCCATTCGGCCCATCAAGTCTGCTCCGCCATTCAACCATGGCTGATCTATCTCTCCCTCCTAACCCCATTCTCCTGCCTTCTCCCCATAACCCCTGACACCCGTACTAATCAAGAATCTATCTATCTCTGCCTTAAAAAATATCCATTTACTTGGACTCCACAGCCTTCTGTGCCAAAGAATTCCACAGATTCACCACCCACTGACTAAAGAAATTCCACCTCATCTTACTAAAGGAAGGTCCTTTAATTATGAGGCTACGACTTCCAGTCCTAGACTCTCGCCACTATTGGAAACATCCTCTCCACATTCACTCCATCCAACACCTTGACTATTCGGTAAGTTTCAATGAGGTCCCCCCTCATCCTTCTAAACTCCAGCGAGTACAGGCCCAGTGCCGTCAAACGCTCATCATATGTTAACCCACCATGGGCTTAAGGTGAAATTGGAGAGATATAGGATGGACTACCCCTGATACCCCTACTCATCAAGAATCTACCCATGTAGGAAGGAACTGCAGATGATAGTTTAAACTAAACATCAAAAGCTGATGTTGGGCACGAGATTGATCCCTGGGATGGCGGGACTGTCATATGAGGAAAGATTGAAAAGACTAGGCTTGTATTCACTGGAGTTTAGAAGGATGAGGGGGGATCTTATAGAAACCTATAAAATTATAAAAGGACTGGACAAGCTAGATGCAGGAAAAATGTTCCCGATGTTGGGTGAGTCCAGAACCAGGGGCCACACAGTCTTAGAATAAAGGGGAGGTCATTTAAGACTGAGGTGAGAAAAAACTTTTTCACCCAGAGAGTTGCGAATTTGTGGAATTCCCTGCCGCTGAGGGCAGTGGAGGCCAAATCACTGGATGGATTTAAGAGAGAGTTAGATAGAGCTCTAGGGGCTAGTGGAGTCAAGGGATATGGGGAGAAGGCAGGCACGGGTTATTGATAGGGAACGATCAGCCATGATCACAATGAATGGCGGTGCTGGCTCGAAGGGCCGAATGGCCTCCTCCTGCACCTATTTTCTATGTTTCTATGTTTCTAAAAGCTGGAGTAACTCAGCGGGAGAGGCAGCAGCTCTGGAGATAAGCAATAGGTGACGCTTTGGGTCGAGACCCTTGTTGAATCTATCTATCTCAGCCTTAAAAATATCCATTGGCTTGGCCTCCACAGCCT
>CM069169.1:13033388-13083388 GCA_035221665.1 Okamejei kenojei | reverse complement strand
TTCGCTCCATAGATGCTGCCTCACCCGCTGAGTTTCTCCAGCATTTTTGTCTACCTTCAATTTTTCCAGCATCTGCAGTTCTTTCTTAAACATCCTTGTCACTTTAATTTCATGTTTCATGTATTTTATGTTTTTTATTACTGTTCGCAGATCAATCTCCCTCCCAGGATAAATAAAGTTCTATCTTAACGTGTCGTGTGGTACAATGCTGCTGCACTGGAGATAATAGACAATAGACAATAGACAATAGGTGCAGGAGTAGGCCATTCGGCCCTTCGAGCCAGCACCGCCATTCATGGCCCCAATCAGTACCCCGTTCCTGCCTTCTCCTCATATCCCCTGACTCCGCTATTTTTAAGAGCCCTATCTAGTTTTCTCTTGAAAGCATCCAGAGAACCTGCCTCCACCGCCCTCTGAGGCAGAGAATTCCACAGACTCACAACTCTCTGTGAGAAAAAGTGTTTTGTCGTCTCCATTCTAAATGGCTTACTCCTTATTCTTAAACTGTGGCCCCTGGTTCTGGACTCCCCCAACATCGGGAACATGTTTCCTGCCTCTAGTGTGTCCAAACCCTTAACAATTTTATAGGTTTCAATGAGATTCCCTCTCATCCTTCTAAACTCCAGAGTGTACAAGCCCAGCTGCTCCATTCTCTCAGCATATGACAGTCCCGCCATCCCGGGAATTAACCTTGTAAACCTACGCTGCACTCCCTCAATAGCAAGAATGTCCTTCCTCAAATTAGGGGACCAAAACTGCACACTATACTCCAGGTGTGGTCTCACTAGGGCTCTGTACAACTGCAGAAGGACCTCTTTGCTCCTATATTCGATTCCTCTTGTTGTAAAGGCCAACATGCCAGTCAGATGGTCGAGGGCTTCAAGTTCCTAGGTGGAAATATCACCCAAAGACATGTCCTGGTCCAACTGCATTAGCTCTACAGTCAAGAAAGCCAAAGATGCCTCTCATTCCTTAGAAGAGTAAGGAACTTGGGCTTCAGTGACTCCTACCAACGTCTGCCGATGCATCCCATCGGGAAGCAGCACGGCTTGGCACGGCAAGTGTTCCGCCCAACTCCGCAGGGAACTGCAGAGAATTGTGAACACGCCACAGTCCACCATTCAAAACCAGCCGCACCCTCCTCCGCCGCCCACCCCTTCCCCAACCGGATCCGTCTGTAATTCACGCTGCCACGAGGAAGCTGCCGACGCCATCGTGAATCACTCCCACCTTCAGAGCCTGTCCCACTTTCACGTCCTAATTCGCGACCTCTGCCGAGTGTGCCCTTGACTCATACTCGCAGCATGGTCGTCACGAGGTCGTAGGTAGGTCGTAGGTAGGGCGTGATGCTAGTCGTAGGTAAACATAGAAACGTAGAAAATAGGTGCAGGAGGAGGCCATTCGGCCCTTCGAGCCAGCACCGCCATTCATTGTGATCATGGCTGATCGTCCCCTATCAATAACCCGTGCCTGCCTTCTCCCCATATCCCTTGACTCCACTAGCCCCTAGAGCTCTAGCCCCTAGCCCCTAGAACCCCTAGAGGTACTCGTGGCATCAAGTAGGTCGGGGCGTTTATTTCTAGCCTGATGAAAAATGTCCACGAGTAAAGAAGGTTGTGAATTAGGTTGTGAAAGTGGGACAGGCCCTTAAGTCATTCTCTCTACCCTCCCCTCTCACCGGGCGGCAGATACAAAAGCCTGAAAGCCTCCACCACCAGGTTCAAGAACAGCTTCTTTCCCAGTGATGTCAGACTTTTGAAGGGATCTCTCACTTGCTGGGGGTGAATTCCCATGAATCTTCCAACCTATTTCGTTGTTGTAGCCCTTGCGCTTTTTAAAACATCTTCACCTTCTCTGCAACTGTAACACTACAGTCTGCGCTCTGTTTATTTTCTCTTTTGCACGCGCTGATGTGCTTACGCCTGGGATGATTTGCCCGGACAGCTCGGAGCACGTGACGATAAAGCAATTTCAATAACAAGCCCCTTGGGGAGCTCGGTACATTTCAGTGGGATCGCCATCATTAAGTTTAACGCGTGATTAGACTGGATCAGGGAAAATGTCGAGTGTGGCGGTGTTGAGCCTCTTCCATGCCTTTTGTTCCACTCCCTCTCCTCTGTCCACAGCTTTAAGTCACTGACCTTCACCCAGCCCCTTATTAATGCAATCGGAAAGCGTCCTGCGTTTCATTAGGGGCGTCCACTGTGCGATACGTCCCGCTGAGTTGCTCCAGTGTTTTGCGTCTGCCTTCACTACATCTCGTAGCTGGGCCGAGTGCAATTGCAACCGAGCCCACTGCCTGCGCCCAGCAGCTCAGATCATGCAAAATGCAACACAGGTTTAGTTGCATCTCTACCAAGGCACAGTGAAAAGCTTTCTTTTGCCCGCTATGCAGACAGATCGGATAATACCATGGGGTGGGGAGATTGCAACCTTCACGTGGTCCGCCCTGTTTCGACTAATGCAATCAACTCGACGTGCACAAAACAGAAGATCAAATAGAACAAGTTGTCCGACAACTTTAGGCGGTGCACGCCACACGAAGGAAGATAATACCATCCATAAATACAAGTCAAACTCAGGTATAATAGACAGAGAAAGGGTACAGAAAATTACACAGAGTGCAGAATAAAGTTCTCAGCATTGCAGTCTGAAGAAGGGTCTCAACCTTAAACGTCACCTATTCCTTCCTCTCCAGAGATGCTGTCCGACCCGCTGAGTTACTCCAGCTTTTTGTGTCTATCTTCGGGTGTAAACCAGCGTCTGCAGTCCCTCCCTACTTATTGTCGGGCATCGGTTCCATTGACAAACTCGTGTCTGCAATGGGATAGAGGTGAATGGGACAGTACCCCAGCTTGAGGAAGGCTAAAAGCTTCACGAATTGTGTAGGAAGGAACTGCAGATGCTGGTTTAAACCAAAGATAGACGCAAGATGCTGGAGTAACTCACCTCGCCCACAGCTAACAATGGCCTGTTTTCTTTATCATCTTTTATTCATATTCTTTTTCATATCTTTCATTCATTTGTTCTATATCTCTCGACGTCACCGCCTTTATCTCTCATTTCCCTTTCTCCCGACTCTGGTCCGGCGAAGGGCCTCGACCCGAGAACGCCGGCCATTCCGTCTCTCCAGAGCTGCCGCCTGTCCCGCTGCGTTGCTCCAGCGTTTTGCGTCTGCCTTCACCGCATATCGGAGCTGGGCCGAGTGCAATTGCAACCGAGCCCGCTGCCTGCGCCCAGAAGCTCAGATCATGTAAAATGCAACAGTTTATCCAGTGGCCTGTGATCAGACAGGCAGACACTGCAGCTGCTGTCCATGGTGCTGCATCGCCTCTGCCTGTGACTGTCTCTCTGCCGTCTTTGTCACGCACGTGCCGCCAACTTCCCCTGCACACTTTTATTCAATTAGCCCGTGGCCAGGAGGCCTCCTGTGGGAATGTGCGCGTGAAGATGGCTGACACATTCTGTTCAACAAATATATTAATTTTCCCTATGCCTCCATGTATCCAACTCATTAGACGTTTAACCAACTGCACAGCCCCTGTAACCTTACGGTACCTACTAATGCGATGCTTATAGCGATGATAAATGCTGCAAGCACCAGCTCCGCTGTTCATCGTGACTACAACAAGCATGGGCTTGGAATTAGTTTAGTTTAGTTTAGAGATACAGCGTAGAAACAGGCCCCTTCAGCCCCCCGAGTCCGCGCCAACCAGTGATCCCCGCACATTAATAGCCCTGTCCCACGGTACGAGTTCATTCCAAGAGCTCGCCCGAGTTTAAAAAAAATCAAACTCGGGGTAAGCATGGATAATGAACGTAGCGGGGATGGGAGATTGCAACCTTCACGTGGCCCGCCCTGTTTCGACGAATGCAATCAACCTGGCGTGCACAATCAAATAAGATCAAACAGAACAAGTTGTCCAACAACTTTAGGCTGTGCACGCCATACGCAAGAAGAAGAAGAAGAAGATGAACGTAGCGGGTACGTCGGAGCTCGGGGACGTCTCTTAGTGGCTCGGGAAGACTCGCTAACAGCAGGTACTCGGGAAGACTCGCTAACAGCAGGTACTCGGGAAGACTCGCTAACAGCAGGTAAGCACGGGAAGACTCGTGAAGATTTTTCAACATGTTGAAAAATGTCCACGAGAGCCCCGAGTACCGACGAGCGGTCATTACCGTAAATCTCCGAGTTCGAATCAGGGAAAACTCGGGAGAGCTCTTGGAATGAACTCGTACCGTGGGACAGGGGTTTTAGAAAGGAGATGAGGAGGAACCTCTTTAGTCAGAGGGTGTTGAATCTGTGGAATTCTTTGGCTGTGGAGGCCAAGTCAGTGGGTATTTTTAAAGTGGAGATTAACAGGTTGTTGATTAGTATGGGTGTCAAAGGTTACAAACTCGGGAGAGCTCTTGGAATGAACTCGTACCGTGGGACTGGGGTTTAACACTACCCTACGCACACTAGGGGCAATTTACATTTATACCAAAGCCAATTAACCTACAAACCTGTACGTCTTTGGAGTGTGGGAGGAAACCGGAGATCCCCACGCAGATCACGGGGAGAACGTACAAACTCCGTACAGACGGCACCCGTAGCCGGGATCGAATAAAGATTTAATAATAATATTTTTTAAAAGTAAATAAAGAGGAATTTTATTGAATTGTTTGCTTGGGAAGTGCTGCCTTCACAATGAGATGACCTGAAAGATTCCCTGGTACTATCGATATCCATCAATTTATCAAAGGGATGTGTCCCAACAAAATGTCCCAGGCAAACTGTTGTAAATAGAAATAATTATAGTAGAAATTTTTGTAATGGAATTGTAATTTTATAATAGAAAAGTTTGCATTATTTTGGTCTAGCGTTCTCGAGGGTAATGTTTTATTAATTAGAGCGTAAAATAGTTTCGCAAATCTAGGAATCAATAGTGTTGCAGTGAAAGTTCATAAATACGGGGTAAAACTCTATGATCTAGTTTGGTTTAGTTTAGTTTAGAGATATGGGGTGGAGTTGCTGCCTTACAGGGTTCAATCCTGACTACAGGTGCTGCCTGCATGGAGTTTGTACCTTCTCCCTGGGACCGCGTGGGTTTTCTCCAGGTACTCTGGTTTTCTCCCACACTCCACAGACATTCAGGCTTGTACATTAATAGGCGGTGTGTAGGATAGTGTTGCGTACAGGGATGGTGACGGTTCAGCACGGGCTTGGTGGGCCGAAGGGCCTGTTTCCACGCTGTATTTCTAAAGCAAAGTTTAAAGATACAGCGTGGAAACAGGCCTCTTCGGCCCATTGAGTTTGTGCTGACCAACACAATCACCCATACACAAATTTTATGTTATTCCAGTTTCACACCAGGGACAAATCTGCAAGCCTTTGGAATGTGGCAGGAAACTGGAGCACCGCAAGAAAATTTATGCAGTCACGGGGAGAACGTACAAACTCCGTACAGACAGCGCCCGTAGTCAGGATCGATCCCGGGTCTCTGGCGCTGTGAGGCAGCAACTTTCCCAGCCTTTCATGATATAATAAGTGTTTAGACGATCCCTCCTTATTCTCTTATTAACTCCAGCGAGTACAGGCCCAGAGCCGTCAAACGCTCACAGGACATTAACCCCATCGTTCTCGTATACCTCCTCTGGAAAGTCTGCAAAACCAACACATCCCTCCTCAGATATGGGGCCCAAAACTACTTACAATACTGTAAATGTGGTCTAACCTGTGCCCTGTAAAGCCTCATGATTACATCCCAAGCTTTTATACTCTAGTCCTCTCAAAATGAATATGAACATTGCATTTGCCTTCCTTCCTTCCAACCTGCAAATGAACCTTTTGGGGAAACCGTCAGCTTAGACAATCCACGCGACCACCTTTATTTGCTGTGCGTCTGAGGGGAAAAGGTTTGCTTGCTGCCTAATTGTTTCTTTAAAAAGTCAGAACTTTGCAAGCTTTACGAAATGCTGGGAGGGCATTGCACTGACACTGGGAGAGATAGATGACTTTCTCAGGAGCAGGGGCTCTGCATAACAACACCCCGCCTCTGCACTCTGACCATCTCCTCCCCCTCGCACATATCAAGGCTCAAAGTGATAAATGTGGACGGATCCCTAACCATTAGCACCTCAGATCCTCCCCCCTGGGATCCGCTTTGAAACGCTGCCTCGAAACAGATGACCCTGGTGTCCCCGAGCTTCGACCTTTATTGGTATTCAGGCAACGTTCTCGGAACAGGCTTCTAACGAGATCCCCAACAGAAGACACCCCCCCCCCCCCCCCACTCCTCCTTCCCTCCCCGATGCCCCAAACTGGGGCAGAACAGGGAGTGGTTGGTTCAGTTCTTATCCTTCGCTTAGCTTAGAGATGCAGCATGGAAACAGGCCCTTCAGCCCACGCCGACCATCGATTCACACTATGTCATCCCACTTTCACATCCACTCCCTACACACGAGGAATAATCCACAGAGGCAGATTCCCTGACAAATCCGCACGTCTTTGAGATGTTGCAGGGGAACATCCCGGAGGCAACCAGTTCAGTTTAGTTAATTGCCACGTGTACCGAGTTAATTACCACGTGTACAGTGAAACGCTTTTGCAATGCTAACCAGTGGAAAGACAATACACGATTACAATCGATTCATTTACAGAGTATAGATACACGATAAGGGAATAATGTTTAGTGCAAGGTAAAGCCAGCAAACTCCGATCAAGGATAGTCCGAGGGTCATCAAAGAGGTAGATAGTAGTTCAGCACTGCTCTCTAGTTGTGGTAGAGTGATTCAGTTGCCTGATAACAGCTGGGACGAGACTGTAGAAAGACACAAAATGTTGGAGTAACTCAGCGGGACAGGCAGCGTCGCTGGATAGAAGGAATGGGTAGCGTTTCGGGTCGAGAACCTTCTTCGGACCGAGAGTCAGGGGAGAGGGAGACATAGAAATAAGGAAGGGCAAGGTGTGAACACGGGCCATCAAAGGGAACAGAGCTCAAGGAAAATGTGGAATAGATAATTGTTAGCTAGGGGAAGGTGACAGCAAAGCAAACAGTCTCAGTCTCAGTCTGAAGAAGGGTCTCGACCCGAAATGTCACCTGTTCCTTCTGTCCGGAGCTGCCGCCTGGCCCGCTGAGTTACTCCAGCATTTTGTGTCTATCTTCGGTGTGAACCGGCACCTGCTGTTCCTTCCTGCGCTTACAAAGATAACGTTGAATCAGGGGAACGGTCAGACTGGTCGGAGAACTAGGAAGGGGGAAGGATGGAGAGAGAGGGAAAGCAAGGGTTACTTGAAGTTAGATTTGAAGTCAATATTCTGGATAACTTCTCCTGCACCCTCTCCAATGCCTCCACTGTGTTATATGATATTTTATTATCTCATTGGGTGTCCTTTACACTGTTATTCCATGGACCTTGCGTCTGAGGGAGCGATGCTGAGGACAGCCAGGTTAGACTGAAAAACCCGAAACGTCACCCATTCCCTCTCTCCAGAGATGCTGCCCGACCCGCTGAGTTGCTCCGGCTTTTTTGTGTCCATCTTCAGCAGTTCCTTCCTGCACATTACCCTAATGTTATGCAGGACCTGCTGGGGACAGCCGGGTTGATTATCTCAGGGATTGAATGAGGAATTTCGAAAAAAAAAAAACACTGACCATTGCAAACATCAAATTACACGCATGAATCTGATCGTAAAAAATTACAAATGACAAACGGCGTCACCACAATCTTCCAAATATAAATACCATGCTTGTTTAGTGCAAGGCTGAAGCGACTGTAATAAAAGGAATTAATTCAAGGCTAAGTTGGGCCCTTGTGAATAATACATCACACACACACACACAGTCTCTCATTCGACCCATGGGCAATTACTCGTAAGTACCACCAATGTGGGCTCCTCAGCAACCAACCCTCTAGGCACCCGCAGAATATCAATAAAAATCTCCATATCATTATGCTTCAGTCTGCTCACATCAAGCCGCCCCTTTTACTTTGACACAAGGGCACCCTGAAATGAAAAGGGGAGTTCCTGCCAAAGAACGGGCGGAGGTCATGGGGGTTGAGTCTCTGGTGGGGTTTGACAGGGTTTGGCCTGTGAACGGGCTTCTCTCAAGAAAGACGGGGACGGGATTTTGGATAATCGCTCCAGTCAGTCCCTCGTGCAGCATCATTCCAGGCACATGGCGTCCAAAATATTCAATTATTGATCACTTGCATCCCTTAGGTTAGTCCGAGAGTTTGGCATTAAAATTCTCATTCTTGCTGTCAAACCCCACCAGAGACTCAACCCCCATGACCTCCGCCTGTTCTATAATCATGGCACATCGAAGACAGAACAGTACAGCATAGGAACAGCCATTCAGCCCTCGTCTGTGCTGAACATAATGTCAAAATAGACTCCATCATCTTCTGAAGAAGGGTCTCGACCCGAAACGTCGCCTATTTCCTTCGCTCCATAGATGCTGCCTCACCCACTGAGTTTCTCCAGCATTTTTGTCTACCTTCGATTTTCCAGCATCTGCAGTTCCTTCTTAAACACTCCACATCTTCATTCCTTCTCTCCAGAGATGCTGCCCGTCCCGCTGAGTTACTCCAGCATTTTGCAACTACCTTCGGTTTAAACCAGCATCTGCGCTCCCTTCCTAAAACGCTCCTCTTCTGCCAGCTCGTGATCCCGATCCCTTCATTCCCTGCATATCCATTTGCCTTTCCAGAGGTATCCAGAGACCACTATCATATCTGCATCCACCACATTGCCTATTTCCTTCGCTCCATAGATGCTGCCTCACCCGCTGAGTTTCTCCAGCACTTTTGTCTGCTTCCTCCACCGTCCCTGAAAGCACATTTCGGGCACTCGCCAGGCTCTATGTGGAAATCCCGCTCACCTTAATGCTATACACGCTAGTATTAGATATTTCCATCTTGGGAAAAAAGGTTCTGAATGTCTACCCTATCTATGCCTCACATCATTTTATATAGCTCTACCAGATCTCCCTTAAATCTCTGGCATTCCAGAGAATACAACCCAAGTCCAAGGCCTGGATAGAGGGGGTAGACAAAAGTGCTGGAGAAACTCAGCGGGTGCAGCAGCATCTAAGGAACAAAGGAAATAGAGTGGATGTGGAGAGGATTTTTCCCAGGAGTGAGAGAGTCTAGGGCCAGAGGGCACGGCTGCAGAATGAACATTTGGAATGGGGATGAGAATTGCAGGAAAAATGCTCCCGATGTTGGGGGAGTCCAGAAGCAGGGGACACAGTTTGAGAATAAAGGGTAGGCCATTTAGGATTGAGATGAGGAAAAACGTTTTCAGCCAGAGAGTTGTGAATCTGTGGAATTCTCTGCCACAGAAGGTAGTGGAGGCCAATTCTCTGGATGTATTCAACGAGGGAGTTAAGGCCCTGTCCCACTCGGGTGTCATTTGCGTGTCATTCACGCGTCACGACGCACAACGCGCGCCCCAGGATTTTGGGATGTACAAAATCTTTGCTCGCCATCTGCGTGACGGGCAAATGACGCCCAAGTGGGACAGCCCCTTTAGATTTAGCTCTTAGGGGTAATGGAATCAAAGGATACGGGGGGAAAGCAGGAACAGGGTACTGATTCTGGATGATCAGCCATGATCATTTTGAATGGCGGTGCTGGCTTGAAGGGCCAAATGGCCGAATCCTGCACCTACTTTCAATGTTTCTATGAGAATCACATTAGCCATATACATTTACGCCTTTGCCAGAGGTGGGTTGTGAGGAACTCTTGTAAGAAGACATTCCTAAAGACAGGATGGGGTTGCAAGGCTTAGAGTCCAGGCATCTGAAGGAATGACCAATGTTGGAGTGAATTGAGATGGAGATGGAAACGTACAACCTAATCTTCTGTCAACCAAGCATCGTCCAATCTTACCTCGGAGCCGATGAGCCTGAGGACTAGCCCCACGGTTGGTGTGGTTTCGGATGTTGTTCTCAGACTGGTCCCCTGCGGAGACAGCAAATAGACAACGATTACCTGGACGGAGAGAGAGGATATTCCAACAAAACAGAGTAGATACACAGGCAAAGTCTTGGAAAAGGAAGGTCGACACAAAAAGCTGGAGTTACTCAGTGGCAGATTATATCCCACATGTTTAATTAATAATGTTTTATTATTAATATTTAGTGTTTTATGTGTCATTCCTGACTGTCACTGTATGTCATGTTGCCACTTGTGGGCGGAGAATCAAGGCAAATTCCTTGTATGTGAATACTTGGCCAATGAACGTATTCATAAATTTATTCATTCATTCATTCGACTTATCCCTAATGTGCAGGAAGGAACCGCAGATGCTGGTTTAAACCGAAGATAGGCACAAAATGCTGGAGTAACTCAGCGGGACAGGCAGCATCTCTGGAGAGAAGGAATGGGCGATGTTTTGGGTCGAGACCCTTCTTCAGACTAGTCAGGGGAAAGGGAAACGAGAGATATAGAGGATGATGTGGAGTGGTAAAGAACAGTGAATGAAAGATATGCAAAAAAGTAACGATGATAAAGGACACAGGCCTTTGTTCTTAGAAAGACACACAACGCTGGAGTAACTCAGCGGGACAGGCAGCATCTCTGGGGAGAAGGAATGGGCGATAGTGGAGGTTTCAGGGTGAGACCCTTCTTCAGACCCATCGTTCGTAGAGTCGGAGAGAAGGAGGAATCACAGAGGGGGAGCAGCGAGAGAGGATGTTGTAGAAATCTCGTCGGAGGGAGGGGAAGAACTTCTTCACGGTAGGCACACCTTGAGATTTCACATTAGAGCAGACGAAATGTGTGGGAAGGAACATGCTGGTTTACACCAATAGACAACAGGCAATAGACAATAGGTGCAGGAGTCGGCCATTCGAGCCAGTACCGCCATTCAATGTGATCATGGCTGATCCATGGCCGTCCGGAGGGGGGGTGCGTTAGGTGCGACCGCACCCCCCTTTTTTCAGAGGAAAAAAAATCCCAGGAAAGATTTTTTAAAAATATTTGCGAACATCCGCGCCTGCGCAGTGGGGGGGAAGCTTGTGACCAAAGACGCAAAATGACGCCGTCTCTCCGCGCGTGTGCAGTGGTCGGGATCAGATCACCCATTTTCAATGCATCGCCTCGACGCCTCGGGCCTAGTTTGGGTGAGCGGGACTGTGAAATATTGCGTTGCGTTGCGGGGAGGGGGAATCTGTTTGTTTTATATCGGGGGTATTATAAAACGGAATGGTTTGGAAAAAAAAATGAGTTCCCGTTTCTCCGGGGGAGGGTGGGGGGGGGAGGGCGGTGTTTGCCCGCCCGGTCCATCGGCTCCATCCGCGGCGTCGGAGCCTCGCCAGCGGGTCCCGTCCGCCGCCGGCGCGGGGAGACCGTTCTCCCGTCACCGGGCGAGAGGCGGGAAGGACTGAATCTGAACCCAGTCCCCTGGCAGCGGCCGCGACCCGACACCAGGCGCTGCTCGGGCCAGGTCCACATCACCCTCCACCCCCCCGCGCACGCCTTCCCCCCCAACCCTCGCCTATCCCCCCCACCCTCACCTTCCCCCCCACCCTCGCCTTCCCCCCCCACCCTCGCCTTCCCCCCCCCCCTCGCCTTACCCTCGCCTTTCCCCCCCCCCACCCTCGCCTTTCCCCCCCCACCCTCGCCTTTCCCCCCCCACCCTCGCCTTTCCCCCCCCACCCTCGCCTTTCCCCCCCCACCCTCGCCTTTCCCCCCCCACCCTCGCCTTTCCCCCCCACCCTCGCCTTTCCCCCCCACCCTCGCCTTTCCCCCCCACCCTCGCCTTTTCCCCCCCCACCCTCGCCTTTCCCCCCCCCACCCTCGCCTTTCCCCCCCCACCCTCGCCTTTCCCCCCCCACCCTCGCCTTTCCCCCCCCCACCCTCGCCTCGCCTTTCCCCCCCACCCTCGCCTTTCCCCCCCCACCCTCGCCTTTCCCCCCACCCTCGCCTTTCCCCCACCCTCCCCCCCCACCCTCGCCCTTCCCCCCCCCACCCACCGCCAACCTCTCCCTCCCTCGCCAGGTTCCCGATTACCTCGGGCTCGGGTCCGCAGTGCTCGAAGAAAATGTCCAAGCCCGAGCAGGCTCGACAGAAGCGGCAGCTGAGGTCAGAGTGCAAGCGCCATAATCCGCCTTCACCAACCTGCCGCTTGAGCGGCTCCTTGGGGCGACCTGCTGCTGCTTCTCTTGGCGCTGCTGGCGTGGTTACTTGTGCACCCTTGGGTGCGACGGGTGCTTCCTGGTGTGCTGGTGTAGTTACTTGTGCACCCTGGGGTGCTGCTGGCGAGGCTGCTGTTTCTCCCTGGAATGCTGCTGGTGTGGTTACTTGTGCACCCTGGGGTGCTGCAGCCTCTGTACCCGCTGCTAATTCTCCCCCTTCCGACGTTGCTGCTCCCGTCGCCAGCCCCTGCTGCTTGGGCAGCAGCCAACGGACCAGGCTGCCAGTGCTCTTGAAACTGCGGGCGCTGCTGGTAGCCGCTGCTCCTCGCACAAACTCACACTTCTGCAACGCACAGTGTCAGGCGAGAGCCCCAGCTGCCCGCTCTGCTGGGGGCTGTCGGAGGCCAGGTAAGTCTTCATGCTGCTGCTGGGCCCGCTGCCACTGCGTTCCTCTGGGGGGGGGGGGGGGGGGGGTGGGGGGGGGTGGCAGAGCTGCCCAAACCATTGGGCTCCACTTTGCACCCCCTCGCCGTCTGGCTCTTCAAGTTCTTGGCCTTGTCGGCAGCCAGTCTCTCTGCAGCGCTCTGCCGACCCCGCCTGTCCCCCTCCATTTGACTGCGGAGGTAGCCGGGACCCTTGGACATGAGCCTGAGCGGCAGAGAGACGCTCGCCCCGGGCGGCATGCTTGCAGTGGGCGTGATCGCACTCGGCATCTCACTTTGATCCAGCCAACGAGGACAAACACGTTTTCACATCCGCAAAGAAGGAAAGACCAGGACTTCCACGAGCAATGACAGGCTGCCTGCAATCGCCTTAATCCACATTCACTATGGCTTTGCCCATGACTTGGACAAAGTGGTGAGTAGGTTTCCACAGTTACATTCTCGGAAAACTGAACTATTTCATGTTGAGGTTGATGTGATGTGAAGTTGGTAGATCAGGAGGACCGTTAAAGGTGCACTGCACACACTAACACAGTCTAACAGTAACAGGCAATCAAATCAACACACAAAACATTTTCTAAAAAAGGTTTTCTTTACAGCAAAAACTTACAGTATTGTTTTTGCAGTTTTTGCATGCTCCTTTATAACATTTGACAACAGTACAAATTGATTATTAAAACCAGGACAACAATTCTTAATTTTACAAAAAATGTAGACAACAAAGACCCCAATCATCCCATTCCACCCATTCATTATTCTTGACTCAACCAAAATTATTTCTGAAATATTGGTCGTACATTTGGTGCAAAAAGCTCCAAAATAAGGCTCACAATGCACCAGAGAGTATCTGAAACTCCAGAGCTTCCGGGCCCTTAAGCGGGCCCTGTAACCCGGACGTGAGGGGCTTCCCGCTTGTGATGTGCGCTGCATGCACATTATTTCACATAAAATTTTGTGAATCCTGTCGTGCCACCCCCCTTTTTGAACAGCTTCATACGGGCCTGTCTGATCATCCCCAATCAATGCTCCGTTCCTGCCTTCTCCCCATATCCCCTGACTCCGCTATCTTTGAGAGCCCTATCCAGCTCTCTCTTAAAAGCATCCAGAGAACCCGCCTCCACCGCCCTCTGAGGCAGAGAATTCCACAGACTCACCACTCTCTGTGAGAAAAAGTGTTTCCTCGTCTCCATTCTTACCCCTTATTCTTAAACTGTGGCATCTGGTTCTGGATTCCCCCAACATCGGGAACATGTTTCCTGCCTCAAGTGTGTCCAAACCCTTAACAATCTTATATGTTTCAATAAGATCCCCTCTCATCCTTCTAAACTCCAGAGTGTACAAGCCCAGCTGCTCCATTCTCTCAGCATATGACAGTCCCGCCATCCCGGGAATTAACCTTGTAAACCTACGCTGCACTCCCTCAATAGCAAGAATGTCCTTCCTCAAATTAGGAGACCAAAACTGCACACAATACTCCAGGTGTGGTCTCACTAGGGCTCTGTACAACTGCAGAAGGACCTCTGTGCTCCGATATTCCTCTTGTTATAAAACGCGACTCCTCTTGTTATAAACGCTGAAGATAGACGATACCTCTGGATGAGAGTGGGGTCTAACATGGCACAGTTTAGACACCCGAGGGTCAGGGAGGCGAGAAGGACAGGTTTAAGATGGGAGGGAGCTCACCTGAACAGGTAGGCTGTCCACCTTCAGTCCACGGCCTCCGTTCTCCGTCATCAGCTCGTGGTAGACATCCTGGCTCAGGGGCACTCCGGAGAAGCCCACGGGACTGCGGCCAAACCAGCTGACGGTGTTCATCACTGCCGGCGAGAGTGGAGCGGTGAGATGTGTGGGTCACCACCTCAGAGGGAAGGCAGAGCAAAACCACAGCATGTGGCCCCTCAGGCCCTCAATTCAACATTGACCACAGAAGATAGACACAAAAAGCTGGAGTAACTCAGCGGGACGGGCAGCATCTCTGGAGAGAAGGAATGGGTGACATTTCGGGTCAAGACCCTTCCTCCATCGACTCCTTTAGGTCGAGACTAAAAACTCATCTCTGCTCCCAAGCCTTTCTTGACGTCCTCTGAGCGAGGGCTATGTGTATGTAGTGATGTTTGTATTTAATCCGTGAACCACTGTTGTTTGTTAGAAGATTGAGGGGGGATCTTATAGAAACTTACAACATTCTTAAAGGGTTGGACAGGCTAGATGCAGGAGGATTGTTCCCGATGTTGGGGAAGTCCAGGACAAGGAGTCACAGTTTAAGGATGAGGGGGAAGTCTTTTAGGACCGAGATGAGAAAAACATTTTTCACACAGAGAGTGGTGAATCTGTGGAAATCTCTGCCACAGAAGGTAGTTGAGGCCAGTTCATTGGCTATATTTAAGAGGGAGTTAGATGTGGCCCTTGTGGCTAGAGGGATAATGGAGAGAGCATACTGAGTTGGATGATCAGCCGTGATCATATTGAATGGCTGCAGGCTCTGGCCGAACTACCTTCTGTTTCCATGTTATACAATCTTATACCAATGTAAAGCACTTTGGCCAACGATATAAATAAAAGTGACTTGACTTGACTTGACTTCTTCAGACACTCTCCGTCGACTCCCCCAGGACGTCCAGTCACCACACCTCCATACCCCGTCCACTGTCCTCCGTTGGTCCTTACCCTCAATAACTTCTCTTTTGATTCCTCCCATTTCCTCCAAACACAAGGCGTAGCTATGGGCACACGCATTACGCTTGTCTCTTTGTTGGGTATGTCGAACAATCCTTGTTCTCGGCGTACCAGGGCCCCATCCCCGACCTCTACCTCCGTTACATCGACGACTGCTTTGGTGTCACCTCCTGCACCCACACACAACTGACTATTCATTTCACCACCAACTTCCATCCGGCACTCAAATACACTTGGACCATTTCCGACACTTGACCTCACCATCTCTATTGCAGGTGATACACTCCTGACCGACATCCACTACAAACCTACTGACTCCCACAGCTACCTGGACTACTCCTCCTTGCTTCCTGTAAGGACTCCATCCCCTATTCCCAATTCCTCCGTCTACGCCGCATCTGCTCCCAGGATGAGGTGTTCCACACCAGGTCATCACAAATGGCCTCATTCAGAGAACGGGATTCCCCTCCCCCACTATTGATGAGATACCCCGCAACACTGCCTCGCTCCCCATTCCCCCACTCGCAAACAGGGCAGAGTCCCCTGGTCCTCACCTTTCACCCCACCCGTACAACATATAGTCCTCCGCCAGTTTCGCCACCTCCAACGTGACCCCTCACCCGCCACATCTTCCCATCTCCCCCCCTGTCTGCCTTCCGCAAAGACCCGCTCCCTCCGCAACTCCCTTGTCAATTCTTCCCTCCCCTCCCAGGGCACTTTCCCTTGCAACCGCAAGAAATGCAACACTTGTCCCTTCACCTCCCCCCTCCACTCCTTTCAGGGACCCAAGCAGTCCTTCCAGGTCCGACAGAGGTTCACCTGCACCTCCTCCAACCTCATCTACTGCATCCGTTGCTCCAGATTGGCGATCGCTCGCCGAACACCTCCGCTCGGTCCGCAATAACCAACCCGACCTCCCGGTGGCTCAGCACTTCAACTCCCCCTCCCATTCCACATCCGACCTCTCGTGGCCTCCTCCAAGAGTGAGCAACACCGCAAGCTCAGCGGCCTCCTATCTCTGCCTTCTGAGAAGAGAATGCTGTTCACCCGCTGACCCAGCTCTGTGTGAAAAAGTTTTTCTGTAGCTTTCCGGACTTAAAGTTCTTAAACTGTGGCCCCTGGTTCTGGACTCCACCAACATCGGTAACGTTTGGGGTCGGGACCCCCCTTCAGGCTGAGAGTTAGGGGCAAGGGAGACGGGAGATATGGATGGTGATACAGAGAGAGGTCACCATTATCTGGATGAGGCCCTTGGCTGGAAATACCTCTGCACAATCTCCCGTCTTGTCGCTGTTGTGCCCGGGAGACGTGGTCACGTACCAGAGGAGACGCAGTAGTACTCGAGGACAAGTGCCGCTCCCGCGGTGAAGATGGTGGCACAGTCCCGGCCCTGGAAAAGGAAGGAATGATCCCAGACCGGCTGCTCCGGAGGTAAGGCCGCAGGGGACACCTAGGGGAGAGAGAACAAGAGCTTCAGTGACGATAGATGGTCTCGACCCGAAACGTCACCCATCCCTTCTCTCCAGGGATGCTGCCTGTTCCTCCAGCCTATCTTCGATTTAAACCAGCATCTGCAGTTCCTTCCTACCCAAGAGCTTCAGGGAAACGCTTCTCCATAAACAGCAGCAATCACAGCGTTTTTTTTACAGTGAAAACACTTTATTTTGCGTGCTATCCAGGCAAATCATACTGCACGTGAGTACATAAGTTTAGTTTAGTTTAGAGATACATCGCGGAAACAGGCCCACCGGGTCCGCACCGACCAGCGATCCCCGTCCTACACACACTGGGGACAATTTACACGTGGACCAGGTCAATTTACCTATACCTATATACATACATACATACATACTGGTGTGGGAGGAAACCAAAGATCTCAGAGAAAACCCAGGCGGTCACAGGTTGGACGTGCAAACTCCACACAGACAGCAGCAGTAGTCAGGATCGAACAGGGGTCTCAGGCTCTGCAGGCGCTGGAAAGCAACAACTCTGCCGCTGCGCCACCATGAAATTCCTCCTCATCTCCTTTGAACTTTCATCCTGAGCCTCTGGCCCTAGACTCTCCGGCGAGTGGAAACTTCCTCTCCACATCCACCCTATCCAGGCGAGTTATCCTCGGGACGATGGCTTGGATGTTTCACCACCCATCATTGTGCGCTGGTTGCAATAACGCGGCTTAAAATTAAATGCTGAATAATTCCTGTTCTTTTCTCATCTTCCTCTGCCAAAGTGTATCATTAAACGCAGATGTCACAGCAATGCCTTCAATTAAAGGCTATCTTATTTCCTGCATCCCCCACAGCCGCCAGAGATATGATGATATTCAGTCTTAAACTGGCCACTCAATCACCCCGCAAGCGATGACTGCAATGCCCCCCGTCCCACTTAGGAAACCAGAACGGAAACCTCTGGAGACTTTGCGCCCCACCCAAGGTTTCCGTGCCTTTCCCGAAGGTTTTTCTCAAGTCTCCCTAATGGTCGAAACTGACAGAAACCTCCGGGAACCGCACGGAAACCTTGGGTGGGGCACAAAGTCTCCAGAGGTTTCCGTTCGGGTTTCCTAAGTGGGACAGGGGCATAAACAACAAAAAAGCAGTAAACACTGCCCAGTCCAACATCGGCTCTGACCTCCCTACCATCGAGGGGATCTATCGCAGTCGCTGCCTCAAAAAGGCTGGCAGCATCATCAAGGACCCACACCATCCTGGCCACACACTCATCTCCCCGCTACCTTCAGGTAGAAGGTACAGGAGCCTGAAGACTGCAACGACCAGGTTCAGGAATAGCTACTTCCCCACAGCCATCAGGCTATTAAACTCAACTCAAACAAAACTCTGATCATTAATAGCCCATTGCACTTTATCTGTTTATTCATGTGTGTGTGTATATATATATAATTCAATGGTATATGGACACACTGATCTGTTCTGTATTCATGCCTACTATGTCCTGTTGTGCTGAAACAAACCAAGAATTTCATTGTCCTATCTGGGACACAGGACAATAAACTCTCTGGACTTGACTTGACAGAAACCTTTGGGCATAACGTGTCTTACGTTTATTATACAGAAGGGTTGAACTGTGACCGCCACGTGGAGCAGCGATAGAGTAGCTGCCTCACAGCGCCAGAGGCCGTGTTCGATCCTGACTATCGGGACTGTCTGGTACGTTCTCCCGGGGCTTTTTACGCGTGCTCCAGTTTACTACCACTTTCCAACGACCTGCAGGTTTGTAGGTTAATTGCCTTCTGTGAATCGCCCCCAGTGTGTGGGATGCAAAACTGGGATAACATGGGACTAGTGTAAGGGTGATCGTTGGTTGGGTGGGCATGAACTCTGTGGGCTGAAGGGCCTGTTTACACACCGTGTCTCTAAGAAACATTTAAATACCAGATTATTACATTTCGATTTAACGTTCTACCATTTTTCGAAATTAGTTCATTCTTCAATGAACTGTTACTTGCAATTAGTTGTTACTTGTGGGCGGAGCACCAAGGCAACTTCCTTGTATGTGAATACTTGGCCAATAAACTTACTTATTCAATTAGCATCTGATTGGTCACTAAGTTTAGGGCGGCACGGAGGCGCAGCGGTAGAGTTGCTGCCTCACTGCGCCCAAGACCCGGGTTCGATCCTGACTACGGGTACTGTCTGTGCGGTGTTTGCACGTGCCCCCTGTGACTGCCTGGGTTTTCTCTGGGTGCTACGGTTTCCTCCCACACTCCAAAGACGTGCGGGTTTGTCGGTTAACTGCCTTTTGTAAATTGTCCCGAGTGTTTAGTTTATTTTAGAGATACAGCGCGGAAACAGGCCCTTGGGCCCCACCTGGTCCGCGCCGACCAGCGATCCCCGCACGTTAACACTATCCTACACCCACTCGGGTCAATGTTTACAGTTACCAAGCCAATTAACCTACAATCCTGTACGTCTTTGGAGTGTGGGAGGAAACCCACGGGGAGAACGTACAAACTCCGTACAGACAGCGCCCGTAGTCGGGATCGAACCCGGGTCTCCGGCGCTGCATTCGCCGTAAGGCAGCGACTCCACCGCTGCGCCACCGTGGCCGCCTAGAGTGTTGGATAAACTAGCGTACGGGTTATCGTTGGCCAGCACGGACCCGATGGGCCGAAGGGCCTGTTTTTTTACCCTGTGTCCGAAAACTAAAACGCAGTGCGGCAGGGAATAGTCCTTTAAAGAGTGGGGAAGCTCTCTCACTGGACAGTGGGATGCCTGAGGGAGGGGAGACTGTATGAGTAGCTCTCAGTTGACTCTGCCAGAACGAGCCCCAGGACAGGGATATCGGCTCAATGTTTCCCTGTGGCTCCATTTGTCATCCTGAAACTGCACCCAGAGCACAATTCACACACACACACACCGCACTGATGAATGTGTGCTGCTTCTCTCTGAAGCATCATCAAAGTCAATTTGTTTTGTCAATTTGCTCGAGTCTTTATCACAGTCCCCAGGAGCGTGTCGACACGGATATCCAGCGTTCATGAGGCCATAAGTGATAGGAGCAGAATTAGGCCATTCGGCCCGTCAGGTCTACTCTGCCATTCAATCACAGCCGATCTATCTCTCCCTCTGAACCCCATTCTCCTGCCTTCTCCCCAAAACCTCTGACACCCGTACTAATCAAGAATCAATCTTTGCTTTAAAGATATCCACTGACTTGACCTCCACAGCCTTCTGTGGCATTCAGCACCGTGAGGACCAGCACGAAGGCAGCCTCACAGCGCCAGAGTCGCCGGTTCCATCCCGACCATGTGTGCTGTCTGTGTGGAGTTTTGACCGTTCTCACATTGACCACGTGGGTTTCCTCCAGGTGCTCCCGTTTCCCGCGACATTGCAAAGACGTGCGGGTTTGTAAGTTAACTGCCTTTAGTGTAGGGAGTGGATGAGAAAGTGGGATAACATAGAACTAGTCTGAGAGTAGGGAATAGGTTCATTGGCTTCTTAGCATTGCCTGTAGGGTGTCGGGAGTGTTTAGTTCAGTTTAGAGATACAGCACAGAAATAGGCCCTTTGGCCCACCAAGTCCACATCGACCAGCTATCCCCGCACATTAAAACTACTCTGCACACACTAGGGACAATTTTACATTTATACCAAGCTAATTAACCTACAAACCTGCACGTCTTTGGAGTGTGGGAGGAAACCGAAGATCTCAGAGAAAACCCATGTTGGTCACGGGGAGATTGTGCAAACTCTGTACCGACAACACCCGTAGTTGGGATCGAACCCGGGTCTCTGGCGCTGTAAAGGGCCTGTCCCACTTGGCCGTCATTTGCGCGCCATTTACGTGACCCAGTAGCGCGTGGGTAGCGCGGGATGGGCGCACGGAGTGGCGTGGAGGATGCGCGCGGTATCGCTCAGCGCTCCAGGATTTCGTTCTGCACGAAATCTCCGCGTGCCACCGGCCGGTCGCGTAAACGACACCCTGGCGCTGCGCAACGTCTCACCTCCAACAGCAGCAGAAGCAGGCAAACGATCGCCGAGCTCGGCCTGGGGCTCACGGCCGTTGCGGATCCGGATCCGCCCGCACTCCTACTCCCAGAGCGGGGCCAAGACGGTTGTAGACAGGCGCAAAATGCTGGAGTAACTCAGCGGGACTGGCAGCATCTCTGGAGAGAAGCAATGGGTGCCTTTTCAGGTCGAGACCCTTCTTCAGACTGAAGAAGAGTCTCGACCCGAAACGTCACCCATTGCTTCTCTCCAGAGATGCTCTGGTCCCGCTGAGTTACTCCTGCATTTTGTGTCCATCTTCAAATGACTTCACGCGCTCCAGGCGGCTGTGCGGACGCACGATGACGCGCGCGACCGTCACACGTCAGTCACCACCGGCCGGTCGCGTAAATGACGGCCAATGGGACAAGGCAGCAACTCTACCATTACGCCACCCTGCCGCACAGATGGGATAGTGGGATAACATAGAACTAGTGTGAACTAGTGTGACCATTGGTCGGTGTGGATGCGATGGGCCAAAGTGCCTGTTTCCTTGCTGTATCTCTCCACTAAACACTAAAAACTGAACGAATTGAGCTGAAGGGTCTGCTTCTCTGCTGCCTGACACTGTAACTGTATTTCCCGGACCGAGCAGACGGATGAACAGTGGTGCGGGGAAATCAATTTATCGAGCGTCTCAGCTCCCCTGCCCAACATGTTCGTCTCGTGACATTTGGTAAATAATGAGCGGAGCCCAGATTAATGAATACAATCTGCATAAAATCTTTTCGGAAAGGAAATCGGGCATCGTCAGTCTTTCGGAGAAACGACAGTGAAAAGGCACGGCTAAAGCACCAGAAAATCAATCTTGTCCTAATAATTACTGTGAGGTGTTGACCTCTGGAGCAACGGGTGTATTTCACTGGAGCATAAATGCTGACTCGGGATGCAGTAAAACAGGAATCATTCCCAATAAAAAAGGCTTAACCATGTTGTTCCTTTGATAAATGGTTTGTTTGTGGGTGTCCCGTGACTTTTTCTTTCCGTTTGTTTTAAATCACCTCTCCTCTCGTGACTGGAGGCGATATCCCAGGCTGAACAGGTCCAACATGGCCATGGAGAGCTGCTCATCATCGGAACGACCAGGGCAGGCACGGTGGCGCAGCGGTAGAGTTGCTGCCTTAAGGGCCTGCCCCACTCGCACGTCAGCCCATTGCATTTAGAAGGAGTGGTCTATCTTGCTCCACTATAGGATCTTTGATGCTGCCTGTCCCGCTGAGTTACTCCAGAATTTGGTGTAAACCAGCATCTGCATTTCCTTCCGAAACATCCTCTCGTTCCCTTCCACGCTTCCCTTCTCTCCGCCTCGCATGCGCTATCCCGTCCATGTCTCTCTCACACATGCACGCCTACACCCCCCCTCGCTCTGTACACCCCTCCTCCCATCTCTGTCTCTCCACACACCCCCCCTCTCTCTCTCTCCGACACCCCCCCTCTCTCTCTCTGTCTCTGTCTCCACACCCCCCCTCTCCTCTCTCTCCTCTCTCTCTCCCACACCCCCCTCTCGTCTCTCCCACACCCCCCCTCTCTCTCTCTCTCTCCTCACACCCCCCCTCTCTGTCTCTCCCACACCCCCCTCTCTGTCTCTCCCACACCCCCCCTCTCTGTCTCTCCCTCCCACACCCCCCCTCTCTCTCTCCCACACCCCCCCTCTCTCTCCCACACCCCCCCTCTCTCTCTCTCTCTCCCCACACCCCCCCCCTCTCTCTCTCTCCCACCCCCCTCTCTCTCTCCCACACCCCCCCCTCTCTCTCTCTCCCACACCCCCCCTCTCTCTCCCACACCCCCCCTCTCTCTCTCTCCCACACCCCCCCTCTTACTGCCTCTTGCGTTCTCCGTATTGTAGTTGACGTTTCGGAATGAGACGGACAGAAGTGTCTTCTGAAGGTTTCAACCCAAAACGTCATCTATCCATGTTTTCCAGAGATGCTGCCTGACCCTCTGAGTGTAGTTTAGTTTAGTTTAAGAGATACAGCGCAGAAACAGGCCCTTCGGCCCTCCAGGTCCGTGTCGGCCAGCGATCCCCGCACACTAACACCATCCCACACACTAGGGACAATTTACAGTATTTTACCAGAACCAATTAACCTACAAACCTGTTCGTCTTCCGAGTGTGGGAGGAAACCGGAGCACCAGGGGAAAACCCACGCGGTCACGGGGAGAACGTGCAAACTCCGTACAGACAGGACCTGTGGTCAGGATCGAATCCGGGTCTTTGACGCTGTAAAGGGGCTGTCCCACTTGGGCGACATTTTCGGCGACAGCCTGAAAAGAGGTTGTCGCGGGGTGGTCAGGGCGTGGCACGGTGTGGTCGGGGCGTGACGCGGGGTGGTCGGGGCGTGACGCGGTGTGGTAGGACGCGTGACGTGACGCGTGGTGGTAGGGGCGTGACGGGGCGCGTGGTAGGGGCGCGGTGGGTGACGCGCGTGGTAGGGCGTGACGCGGGGTGGTCGGACGCGGTGGTGGGGAGTGACGGGTGGCGTGACGCGGGTGGTAGGGGGGGCGTGGACGCGGGTGGTGACGGGGGCGTGACGCGGGGTGGTCGGGGCGTGACGCGGGGTGTGGTCGGGGCCGTGACGCGGGGTGGTCGGCGCGGGTGGTCGGGGCGTGACGCGGTGTGGTCGGGGGCGTGACGCGGGTGACGTGGTCGGGGCGTGACGCGGGGGTGGTCGGGGCGTGACGCGGGGTGGTCGGGGCGTGACGCGGCGTGGTGGTCGGGCGTGACGCGGGGTGGAGTTGGTCGGGGCGTGAACGGGTGTGGTCGGGGCGTGACGCGGTGTGGGGCGTGGGGCGTGACGCGCGTGACGTCGGGCGTGGTCGGGGGCGTGACGCGGTGGTGGTAGGGGGGGCGTGACGCGGGGTGGTCGGGGCGTGACGCGGGGTGGTGACGGGGCCGTGACGCGGTGGTCGTGGTCGGGGCGTGACGCGGGGTGGTCGGGGCGTGACGCGGGGTGGTCGGGGCGTGACGCGGCGTGGTCGGGGCGTGACGCGGGGTGGTCGGGGCGTGACGCGGGTGGTCGGGGCGTGACGCGGCGTGGTCGGGGCGTGACGCGGGGGTGACGCGGGTGGTCGGGGCGTGACGCGGAGGGGGCGTGTGGTGGGGCGTGACGCGGGTGGGGCGTGACGCGGGGTGGTCGTGACGCGGGGTGGGCGGGGCGTGACGCGGGTGATCGGGGCGTGACGCGGGTGTGGTCGGGGCGTGACGCGGTGGTGGTCGGGGCGTGACGCGGGGTGGTCGGGGCGTGACGCGGGTGTCATGCAGGCGTGACGCGGTGGCGGATTTGGTGTTTAAAATCTTCAGGCGACATCTGGGTGTCTCATCATGTCGTGCGCCCTGTCACGCGCTGACGTGCGCTGTCCTGCGGGTGACGCTCGGTGACGCTCGGTGACGCTCGGTGACGCTCGGTGACGCGGGTATATAAAGCGCCGACTTATCCATGAAACAGTTATTGGTCCTTAGATTTATTGTAGAAAAGTTCATTCCCAATGTGATTATTACACGTCGGTGTCACCTTCTTGTGTTGTGAAGGCGGGCGGCGCGCCGTGTCATAGCTCGACGTGACGGTGGCGCGGAGCGTCGTACAACCTGACGCTGTTTAGGGCGTCAGTCACTGGCGTTCGCAGTCGCCGAAAAAAATCGCTAAGTGGGACAGGGCCTAAGGCAGCAACTCTACCGCTGCGCCATCCAGTTACCCCAGCCGCTTTGTGTCCTTTCGATTTTTTAATCCGATATGGGTGTTACACGCAGAATTGACAGCGGGCCAGGAGCTCTGGAGTGAAACACTGAAGGCTGCTAATGGACGTGGTCAGCACTGCCTCTGCTGCCGCCTGCCATCAGTCTGCTCCTTGGGAAAGACGCACGGGACAGTAACAGGGAGCGACAGGATGAAACTTTAATCCCCAGCGCATGCTGAGCGGGTACCAGCACGGAAAAGGCTCTCGCACGTGGAGAGAGTCCGAGAGAGGGGAGAGAATAATCAGGAGCATCTGTGTTCAGATTAGGCAGCTGCAACCCTAAAACTAAGTAGGGTGAGACGCTGCCTGCAGTTCTTACTAATTAAGACTTCTGGTCTAAGTACCAGGCAAAGGGCGGACTGTAAACTTTACAAAGCTATAATAGCAGTGGTTCATGTGCGCCAACCTGTTTTCATAGAGTCATAGAGTGATACAGTGTGGAAACAGGCTTGCTCACACCAGCCAACATGTCCCAGTTACACTAAGTTGACCTGCCTGCATTTGGTTCATATCCCTCCAAACCTGTCCCATCCATGTACCTGTCTAACTGTTTCTTAAATGTCGGGACAGACCCAGCCTCAACTACCTCCTCTGTCAGCTTGTTCCATACACCCACCACCCTTTGTGTGCAAAAGGTAACGCTCATAATCCTATAAAATCTTTTCCCCTTCACCTTAAACCTACGTCCTCTGGTCCTCGATACCCTGCATATCGCCAATTTGGACAATTTTACATTTTTATCAAGCCAATTAATCAAGCCAATTAACCTACAAACCTGTACGTCTTTGGGAGGAAACTGAAGATCTCGGAGAAAACCCACGCAGGTCACGGGGAGAACGTACAAACTCCGTACAGACAGCACCTGTAGTCGGGATCGAACCCAGTTCTCTGGCGCTGCGTTTTGCTGTAGGGCAGAAAATCTACCTATTGTGTTTACAGGGCTGTCCGTGCTGGTTCATTGTTCCCTTGGCCGGTACATATGACAATTAAACACTCGTGACTCTTGAAACCTACCTGTGGATGCCCTTGGCTGGCGTGATGGGGGGCATTGAAGGATGACGGCGGTGGGCCTGGGTACCTCACGGTGGTGACATTAATGCCGGCCAGTCTGGGGGTTTTCATCAACATCGTGGACCTGTATGGAGAGTACACGTCAATACCCGTGCAGCTGTAACCGTGCGCCAGCGCAGCTGCACCCTCCCTGCACCCTGCAAGGTTCCCCGGCCAATCCACCACCCACCATGGAGTGCCTAAAGGGCCTGTCCCACTTGGCGATTTTTTCGGGGAATGCCGGCATCATTGACTGACGTATCAGGTCACCGTAAAATACGCGGGGTGATGCAGCGTGATGCTGCGTGATGACGTATGACGCACGGAGAGGTCGGTCCTTATTTCCAAAGATAGACACAAAATGTCGGAGTAACTCAGCGGGACAGGCAGCAACTCCGGATCGAAGGAAGAGGTGACGGTTCGGGTTGAGACCCTTCTTCAGACTGCTAAACAAAAAAATTGAGGAAGTGGGAGAAGTCAAATGAGAAGGGAAAAAAAAGAAAAGAAAAAAAAGAGTAAATGGCCTGTCCCACTTGGCCGTCATTTGCACGTGATGCGCGCATAGTGCGTGATGACATAGGCAGTGACGCGCGGCCGCGCAGGATTATGTGATGTACAAAATCCTCACGCGCCACCTGCGTGACACGCAAATGACACGCAAGTGGGACAGGCCCTTAAGGACCAGGTAAAGGGAAAGTTAAAAACAATCAAATACCAACTGCAGACCCAGCCAAGTTCCCCCTATCAACACTCTCCTCCGCCTAGCACAGCTGGTCCTTACTTCTAACAGCTTCTCCATCAACTCCTCCCATTTCTTCCAAAAAATAACGTGAATAGCAATCTGAGGAAGGGTCGCGACCCGAAACGTCACCCATACCTTCTATCCAGAGTGGCTGCCTGTCCCGCTGACTTAGATCAGCATTTTGAGTCTATCTTTGGTGTAAACCAGCATCTGCTGTTCCTTTCCTACTCAATATTTCATGCCGCTGTGTTGTAATGGGCCTGTCCCACTTGCCGATATTTTAGGCAACTTCCGGCGACTGCCATAGCCGTCGCAGCTTGCAGAAAAGCCGGCGGCAACCTACGTCACCCTGGCGGCAACCTACGACAGCACCTACATCAAGCGGAGTCAAGCTACCCTCATTGGCGTCAAACCCACTGTTGGCGACATGTTGAAAATTTGGCGGCGACCAGAACGACGCTACGACTTTTTGCGCCACGGAGGAGACTATTCCCGGCGACCACCGCCAAACATGTGGCGACAAACTAGTCGCCTGTAGATTGCCTAAAAAAAATCACCTAACTGGGACAGGCTCACAAGTTCCACTCAGGTACCCTGCCTCCAATTTCCCTTCAACTCACGTTCAACCATAACTTCACAGCCACGTGGGGGGGAATTAGCCATGACCCTTCAGCAAACCTCCCCAATTAATTGGCTGCAATCCTCAGGACTTTGTTATAAATGTATAATGGCATTCCACCAACAAAGCTACAATGCCTGCATTGATGTTAATTGAGGAAGCGATGCTCGCTGAAGGGCATCAAAGGTGTGGGGAGTTATGAAGAAGAAGGGGCAGTGTTAATAATTAATAGTGGAACAGGCGGTGCGTCTGCCCAGACCTCACCTCCCAGCAGGGCTCCCAATCTAAGCACAGCCATCAAGATACACAGCGATAGAGAGATGTGTAGGAAGGAACTGCAGATGCTGGTTTAAACCGAAGACAGACACAAAATGCTGGGTCGAGACTCTTCTTCAGAAAGTAAGTAAGTAAGTACGTTTATTGGCCAAGTATTCACATACAAGGAATTTGCCTTGGTGCTCCGCCCGCAAGTAACAACATGACATACAGTGACAGTTACGAATGATTAACACTAAACATTAATAATAATAAAACATTAATGATAAAACACCATTGATCAAGCACGTGAACCAACAAAATACCAGATCAAAGGGAGGCTACAGATTTTTGGCTGTTGAGTAGAGCAACTACTCGTGGATAAAAACTGTTTTTTTATGTCTGGCTGTGGCAGCTTTGACAGTCCGGAGTCGCCTTCCAGAGGGAAGTGATTCAAAGGGTTTGTGATTCAAAGTGATTCAAACGTCCCCCATTCCTTCTCTCCAGAGATACTGCCTGTCCCGCTGAGTTAAGGGCCTGTCCCACTTGGGGGTCATTTGAGCGTCGTGACGCACACGTGATGCGCGCATGGTGCGCAGCAAAGATCGTGGAGCCCCGCTTTGGTGCGCATTACGCACGCATGGTGCGCATTACGCCCAAGTGGGACAGGCCCTTTGCTCCGGCGTTTCGTGTCTACCTTCAGCGACACAGAGAGGGAGAAGCACAGAAGGGGAGAGAGGGAGAACAAGATGGAAGGAGGGATGGACGGAAGGAAGGAGGGGGAAGTGAAAAGCTGAGAGAAAATACAAGGATTATGACAGAGGAACAGGCGCAAAGATGTAGAGAGAATGATACAGTTAAGTAAACGATGAGAACGATAGTTAACTAAGTGAGGGGGTGAAAAGAGAAAGACCAGGAGATAATGAGATAAAAATGGAGAGAAGCAAAGAGACAGATACAGGGATAGATGATGGAAAGACTGAATAAGGGAGGGTTGGAGGGAAATGGAGAGTAAAACTCTCCCAATGCAATCCTTGATATGATAACGGGATGAAGAGAATATCTTTAGCAACAGATATAATCCAGTCAGGATCCCATGTCTAGTTTGCCCATTCTGATGTATATTGGTGTGAGTATGGGGACAACTATTGCCATTTAATAAGACCTAGTAAAAGAATGATCTGCAAAAATCCAGGGGCCTGATATGGAGGTGTTCGACAGCTATAGTTAAGGGGCAGGGAAGGAGCAAGTAGGAAGAAAAGATTTTAAATATCAACGCCATATGATGCATTGGAAAGCTGGATATATTTCTAATTTTTCCCAGTTCAAATGGAAAGTTGTGGATGTGAAACATTAAAGGGCCCGCCCCACTTTCACGACCTAATTCACAACCTTTTTCACTTGTGGACATTTTTCATCATTTCGAAAAAACGCCCCGACCTACTTGATGCCAACGACTGGCATCACGGCCTCCTACGACTTCGTGACGACCACGCTGCGAGTATGCGTCAAGGGCAAACTGGGCAGAGTTCGTGAATTAGGTCCTGAAAGTGGGACTGGCCCTTTACTCTTCATAGTTACAACCACTGACTATCTCCAGCGTTTTCCACAATTCACTTTAGACTTTACACATACATTGGTGAAGCAGGCCCTTCGGCCAGCCGGGTCCGTGCTGACCAGCGGTCATCTTGTACACTAGCACTACCCTACACACTCGGGACAATTTACAATTTACAGAAGCCAATTCACCTACGAACCCGTGCGTCTTTGGAGTGTGGGAGGAAACCGGAGCACCTGGAGAAAACCCACGCGGTCACAGGAAGAATGTACAAACTCCGTGCCTACAGCACCCACAGTAAGGATCTAACTCAAATTACACTGTACCTTGGTAGACAAAAGTGCTGGAGGAACTCAGCGGGTGCGGCAGCATCTATGGAGCGAAGGAAATGGGCGACGTTTCGGGCTGAAACCCTTCTTCAGACTGATGGAGGGTGGGGGGGGGCGGGGAAAAGAAAGGAAAAAGGAGGAGGAGCCCGAGGGCTGAGGGAGAGCTAGGAAGGGGAGGAGACTGCAAGGGCTAACGGAATTGGGAGAATTCCATGTTTATGCCACTAGGGTGCAGACTGCCCAAGCGGTACCTTACCTGTACCTTAATTGGTACATGTGACAATAAACTGACCTTGAAACCAGGTCTCCGGCGATGTAAGGCAGAAACCCTAGCATTATGCCCCAGATGTTACAGGTTATTTCACATTTGAGTGTTTAAGAAAGAACTGCAGATGCTGGAAAAATTGAAGGTGGACAAAAATGCTGGAGAAACTCAGCGGGGGAGGCAGCATCTATGGAGCGAAGGAATAGGTGACGTTTCGGGTCGAGGCCCAAAGGGTCTCGACCCGAAACGTCACCTATTTCTTCGCTCCATAGATGCTGCCTCCCCCGCTGAGTTTCTCCAGCATTTTTGTCTACCTCCACATTTGAGTGTTGGTCAGATTGATCTGTGGTGGTTATGTGGATTTCTAGAAGGCTCTGAAGGCAATTTAATTTATTAATCCGTTGAACAATAGTAGTCGCCCAGCCACTTACTTGTAGGATTGGTAGTCAGGGACTATCCTGGCCACTGCTAGGAGTGGGCCTGAAGGGTCCTGCAATGGGTGCTCCAAAGCTCGAAGCAGAACCTGGAGAGCAACATGCATCTGGTTAGTCACTGGCTGTGGATTAATGTCACCAAGTCAAACAAAGGTGGACGCTAGGGTTGCCAACTGTCCCGTATTAGCCGGGACATCCCGTATATTGGGCTAAATTGGTTTTGTCCCGCACGGGACCGCCCTTGTCCGTATTTGACCGCTACTACTCGGGTCGAGGGGACTGTCGGGTCTGAGCGCCGCGTCCGGCCCCGCCTCACCCGTCCCGACGTAGTGCAGCCCATGGAGTGCAGCAGCAGCAGCGCCTCGCCCGTGGCCCCGTCGGTCGGTCGGCAGCCCGGTCAGTGCGGAGTTCTCTTTCTCACCTCTTTCTCACGGCCGATCATCGGTTCATGAGTTGGATGGGGCGCCGGACATTGCGCGCGAGGCCTGGGCCAAAACTCCTCAGCTGACCCCGCCGGCTGGGCTTTGTGTGCCGTCCAGCACCCGGGGCCAACTCATCATTCACCCAGCCACGGCCGAGTCGGTCAACGAATTGCCGTCGGGAATTTGGCCCTTATTTTGAACTTTTGTCCCTTATTTGGGAGTGAGACAGTTGGCGACCCTAGTGGAGGCACTCCTTCTGCCCAGACCCATCTTACACTCCAGGACACCACAACCCTGTCAGCTCATCACTGCCTGAAGACTTTCATAAATCTAGAGTTTAGAAATTAGAGGTACAGCGTGGAAACAGGCCCTTCGCCCACCGAGTCCGCACCGCCCGCAATCACTCATACATTGGACACTAGGGACAATTTACAGAAGTCCAGAACCAGGGGCCACAGTCTAAGAATAAAGGGGAGGCCATTTAAAACTGAGGTGAGAAAAAGCGTTTTCACCCGGAGAGTTGTGAATTTGTGGAATTCCCTGCCACAGTGGGCAGTGGAGGCCAATTCACTGGATGAATTTAAAAGAGAGTTAGATAGGGCTCTAGGGGCTAGCGGAATCAAGGGATATGGGGAGAAGGCAGGCACGGGGTTACTGATTGGGGATGATCAGCCATGATCACAATGAATGGCGGTGCTGGCTCGAAGGACCAAATGGCCTCCTCCTGCACCTATTTTCTATGTTTCTTAACCTACAAACCTGCACATTTGTGGGATGTGGGCTGAAACAGGGGCACCCTGAAAGCATCTACTCAGTCACAGGGAGAACGTACAAACTCCGCACAGACAGCACCCGTTGTCAGGATCGAACCCGGGACCCTGGCGCTGTGAGGCAGTAACTCTACCACTGCCCCACCGTGTTGGCTTCCAGTCCTTGTGTTATTTCATTTATGGGCCGGTTAAGTGAGAATGCCATTGGTCTGTTGTCAGCACATATCACAATGTACTTAAGATCTACCTTTGGCGGAGATGAGCGCTCGACCCTGTTGTGCTGGCGTGGAAAGTCACAGGGGTGGAAAACAAAAGAAGTGCCTGTGGTAACTGTGTAGGAAGGAACTGCAGATGCTGGTTTACACAAAACGCTGGAGTAACTCAGCGGGACAGGCAGCATCTCTGGATAGAAGCAATGGGTGACGCTTTAGGTCGAGACCGGGTTATTGATTGTTCCCGATGTTGGGGAAGTCCAGAACCAGGGGTCACAGTTTAAGGATAAAGGGGAAGTCTTTTAGGACCGAGATGAGAAAAAACATTTTTCACACAGAGAGTGGTGAATCTCTGGAATTCTCTGCCACAGAAGGTAGTTGAGGCCAGTTCATTGGCTATATTTAAGAGGGAGTTAGATGTGGCCCTTGTGGCTAAAGGGATCAGGGGGTATGGAGAGAAGGCAGGTACAGGATACTGAGTTGGATGATCAGCCATGATCGCAATGAATGGCGGTGCAGGCTCGAAGGGCCGAATGGCCTTCTCCTGCACCTATTTTCTATGTCTATGTCTATTACCCTTCTTCATCTGTAAAAGGGACTGGATCCGAAACGCTCCTTTTCTCCAGAGATGCTGTCTGACCCGCTGAGTTACTCCAGCATTTTGTGTCTATCGCAATTCAACACTCTTGACTCTCTTGGCAAGGTCGGCCATTTTGGGAACGTTAAAGTGGTCAACGTGACGAGATCTGAAACAAACCCGAGGGACTAGTCTTCCCGACGCCATAAATCCAACGAGAGCCTCAACACAAAAAAAGGACACAGAGTGCTGGAGTAACACAACGGGTCCGGCAGCATCTCTGGAGAACATGGATAAGTGACATTTCGGGTCGGGACTGATTGAAGGGCTGTGGGGGGGGGGGAGGAAGGAAGAAAGCTTGAGGATAGATTGCCATCACCGTTGGTCGGGACAAGCCAGCAACGCCAGGTGAGGCGGGCTGTTTCAGGCCGCCACTTTGGTTCACCGCGAGAGTGCAGTTATCAACTGAATCCATAATGCTTCAAATGCTGTGGATGCCATGGCAACAGGCAAGCTGGAGTGGGGGAGAAGATGGCGGCGGGGGGGGGGGGGGGGGGGGAGGCGGTTTTGGGACACGTTAATGCATTTGTCTCAAGCCGGATAAAAACCATCGCTGAACTAAAGGAACGATTCACATCCAGCACATTGCAAAGACCAGGCTACAATAACCCAAAGTGTATTTTCAGAATCAGAGCAATTTGCAATTTTTGTTGCATTGAAAAACTTAACATTTGCATTCATTAATATTAATACCCCTTGAGTGGCAGGTGCTCTTTTCAGCCTCCAAATACACACTTAGGGTAATTATATCTGTAAGTAAGGTCGATTTTCTACATGAGTGCTATTATGCAGCAGTGGTGAAATGTTCATAACCGCAGGGGTTCCCCGAGATTGATATCAGAATTCGTTCAATGTCTGCCCCTCTTCATGCATTTTTCTCGGCCTACCTCGAAACCGGTGAAAGCGAAGCCTTCCTGTCGCGGAATGACGCTGCCCTTTCGAACGACGGTGACATATAATCGAACGCCAGATGGGATGCTGGAGTGTGGCTGGGAGTCGAGGGAGGTGGGGGGGGGGAGAGGGAGGAAAGAGACAAACACAGGCAGAAAGGTCAACATCGTTCAGATGCCAATAAACAGGGGAATTGATCCCTCTACCAGCTACAACAGGTCGGCCCCACAGAGACAATACAGGATGGATGGGTCTCAAAGGAAATTTAAACCATCGTGTCTTCATCGGGATCACCGTGAGGATTATCCACATGAATGCATTTAAGGGGAAAGGCATTTGTAGATAAAAGGAACTGCCGATGCTACTTTACAAAAGTGCTGGAGTAACTCGGCGGGTCAGGCAGCACCTCTGGCGAACACGGATAGTTCACGGTCAGTTTCCCTCCCGGGATAAATAAAGTTCTATCGTATCGTGGGTGGCGTTCCGGGTCGGGAACCTTCCCTCTCTCGTGCTGGGACTGAGGGGAGGATGTTTGGGATTTAGAATCGGATGACAATGAAGGAATGTCGACGCGTTGCTGAGTTGGGATGGTGGAGTGGGCCTGGGAGGGGATCCAGCATGTGGTGGTGCTCCCTTGTACCTGCAGATACACTGCAGAACCTTACACCAGTGGAAGGCCCCTTCACCATGGGAATGTGGTAACTCGACAAAGGTTATTTCTTCTGTAAATCCAAACTGCACAACGGGACAGAAAACTCGCTGCATGCCTTATCATCTTTATCATTCTTATGCCCCTGTCCCACTTAGGAAACCTGAACGGAAACCTCTGGAGACTTTGCGCCCCACCCAAGGTTTCCGTGCTGTTCCCGGAGGTTTTTGTCAGTCTCCCTAATGGTCGAAAGTGGTTTCCGTTTTAAAAATCGGTAATTTTTTTGGTCGAAGCCGGTTGCGATGCTAGTTGAAGGTGGTTGCCGGAGGACAAAAACCTCCGGGAACCGCACGGAAACCTTGGGTGGGGCGCAAAGTCTCCAGAGGTTTCCGTTCAGGTTTACTAAGTGGGACAGGGGCATTATAGGACCTGCCTCAACCACATCCACTGGCATTTCGTTTCATATATCCACCATTCTCTGTTGAACAAGTTGCCCCTCGGGTTCCTATAAAAATCTTCCCCCTCTCACTATTAACCTATATCCTCTAGTTCTTGCTTCCCCTACACTGGGTAAGACTGTGCATCTACCCTATCTATTTCCCTCATGATCTTATACACACACCTCTATAAGATCAACCAGTCATAGAGTGATACAAAGCCAGAGAGCCGGGTTCGATCCAATATCTCTACACTAAACCATGCAAGATCCACGAGTCGCGAGCTAGGGAAGGGTCAGGTCCTCTGCGTTGACTAAATCTGTCTGAGGGTTAGTACCTGGCCAGGTCTCCCGTGGCTCCTCCTCACTCACCTGTATCAACTCGAGGTGGTAATGGTGGAACATCTGCAGGTAGGAGACAGGCAGGCAGTAGCTCACCAACAGCTCCTTGCTTCTGCTGTCTGCAATGCTCAGGATCACCACTGCGGAGAGATAGGGTCATCATCAGAGTCATTCAGCACGGAAACAGGCCCTTTGGCCCATCGAGTCCACACCGCCCACAATCACTCATACACTAGTTCTATCCTCTACACTGGGCACAACGTACAGAAGCTAATTCACCTACAAACCTGCACGGTTTTTGGGATGTGGGCGGAAACCTTCTTCTGTCTGATGCTCAGCGAAATGGTAAAACGAGAGATAGAATAGACAATAGACAATAGATGCAGGAGTAGGCCATTTGGCCCTTTGAGCCAGCACCGCCATTCACTGTGATCATGGCTGATCATCCCCAATCAGTACCCCGTTCCTGCCTTCTCCCCATATCCCCAGACTCCGCTATCTTTAACAGCCCTGTCTAGCTCTCTCTTGAAAGTATCCAGAGCACCGGCCTCCACCACCCTCTGAGGCAGAGAATTACACAGACTGATATAGACGGTGATGTAGAGAGAAATAGAACAAATGAATGAAAGATATGCAAGAAAGTAACGATGATAAAGGAAACAGGCCATTATTAGCTGTTTGCTGGGTGAGAACGAGAAGCTGGTGCGACTTGGGTGGGGGAGGGACGGAGAGAGAGGGAATGCAGGGGTTACTTGAAGTTTGGGAAATCAATATTCATACCACTGGGTTGGAAGCTGCTCAAACAAAATTATGAGATGCTGTTCCTCCAATTTGCAACCAGAGGTGAAACGGGAACAGTTGAGTCCTTTAAATAATGGTGAGCAGTTGTTTAAGGTTGTGTCGGCCCTACACCTTTAGCCTGCACTGTAATTATGTGTAGGTGCCCACAAATACCCAATCAATTCTTAAGAAATTCCATCACAAAACCAGTGTGCCACTTTTTAAGATTTTAGGCCTAAGAGTTTTGATGGCTCCTCAAAAATTATTCCTGCTGTTCAGAAAATGGAAAGCAGATGGTTTAAATTTAAGAGTGGCATCATAAGACACCCAGGAGCAGGTTTTACACGGAAATGCAGTGTCCAGAATGGCTTTTAAATAGTAATTGGATTTAGAAGATTAAATAAAAATAAAGATGGATTGGATGCTGGATGTGGTATGTGATCTCATCGTTCGTGGTGTGTGTGTGTGTGTGTGTGCGTGCTGTGCGTGCGTGCGTGCGTGCGTGTGTGTGTGTGTATTGTCACCTTGTCGTGGTGGAGAAGCTTGTGTGGACCTGAGATCCTGAGAGCGATGCCGTCTGGAGTGATGCTCCTGGTAGGGCCACCCATGGCGGGGAGGTCCCTGCCAAAGAGCAATCCAACCAAGACCTCAACGGTGGACAGGCGGAGGACGATGGCTGACCTTAGTGGAGTGTCACAACGGCTGGGAAGGCGGATGAAGGCTGCAGCAGAAAAGGGTCTCCGGTCGTCTTGGACTCCATGCCACGGATCCTGACCCAGATCTGTCAAGGACCGTGTGGTGGCTGTCTGTGCACCAGTCTCCCCACGTTAAACAAAGTCACGCACAGGCGTCCTCCATGAGAGGACAGTCCATCATCGTTTCGAGTGGGACCGCCGATGTGATGATATGTTCTTAAGTGATTGGAGCAGAACTAGGCCATTTGGCCCATCAAGTCTATTCCGCCATTCAATCATGGCTGTATCTTTCCCTCTCAACGCCATTCACCTGCCTTCTCCCAATAAACCCTGACACCCGTACTAATCAAGAATCTAACTGCCATTAAAATATCCATTGATTTTGCCTCCACAGCCTTCTGTTTGTGTATGTGTACATCAATTTGTGTGTGTTGTGTGTGTATGTGTACGTTTCTGTGTGTGTTTGTGTTGTGTGTGTGTGCATGTGTGTGCGTGTGTGTGTGTGCGTGCGTGCGTGCGCTCGCGTGTGTGTGTGTGTGTGTGTGTGTGTGTGTGTTTGTGTGTGTGTGTGTGTGTGTGTGTGTGTGTGTGTGTGTGTTTGTGTGTGTGTGTGTGTGTTTGAGTGTGTGTGTGTGTTTGAGTGTGTGTGTGTTTGAGTGTGTGTGTGTGTTTGAGTGTGTGTGCGCGCGCATGTGTGTGTGTAACCCTTAACCTTCTGGTGTCTTTGTAGATGAAATGGTGTGATAAAAAGGCAAAATGGGGAATAAATAATTGAAAAATTAACATATAGAAGAGTTCAGAGACTCAGAAGGTCCTTTGAGTGAAATTACTGTTTGTTCTGAATTTCCCATTGAAGAGGGAATGTTTCATCTGTGGCTCGGTTTGAAGCTGTGGAGTGGGAACGGCTCCAAATTTGGGTGTTGTCCTAATTCTGCCTGGGCTGCCGGAGACCTGGATACAGTCACTCTGCTACCAATGGGCATCCTTGCGGACTCAAGCATTGCTCAGTTGGAATGTCAGTGAGGATTGGCAGGAATCAGGGTAAATGGAAGATTTACATCGTTTATCCTCTACGATACGGGACGATAGAACTTTATTTATCCCAGGAGGGAAATTGATCTGCCGACAGTCATAAAAACACAAGATACATGAAACATGAAATTAAAGTGACGAGTGGAAGGGATTGGGGATGTGCAAAGATTAGAGGGGGGGAGGTGGGGGGGCGAGGGTCATTCTCACGACAGAAGGGGCAGGAGTTATACAGTTTGATAGCCACAGGGAGGAAGGATCTCCTGTGGCGTTCTGTGCTGCATCTTGGTGGGACCAGTCTGTTGCTGAAGGTGCTCCTCGGGTTGTCCAGTGTGTCATGGAGGGGGTGAGCTGTATTGTCCAGGATGCCCTGCAGTTTGAGGAGCATCCTCCCCTCCAAGACCAACCTCCCGTGAACCCAACAAACCTTCCAGAGCCAAACATGCAAATGGATTGGGAAGTGTGCCAAAACCCTTAATTTTGTCTTGAGATCATCGAGACTAGTTGGAAGCCACAATGAAAAATAGCGATGATCTTCGCTGTTCTGAATTGAAAACGTTTTTTGATTTAATTGATTGATTGATTGAAAGATACAGCAAGGAAACAGGCCCTTCAGCCCACCAAGTCCACTCTCAGTTCCACTTTCATAGGAGCAGAATTAGGCCATTCAGCCCATCGAGTTTACTCTGCTCGAGTCTACTCGAGTCCTACTTGGTCAACTTCCTCTCGTGGGCCTCCTCCAGTTGGAACTGACAGTGCCGTGGGAGGACCGTCTGGAGGAGGCCCACGAGAGGAAGAAGACCAAGTACAAAGAGCTGGTCACAGACTGCCGTAAGCAGGGCTGGAAGGCAAGGTGTAGGCCCATCGAGGTTGGCTGCAGAGGTTTTGCAGGGCAATCGCTCTACAAAGCCTTGAGCGCGCTGGGCATCAACGGAGTGGCGAGGAGAAGAGCCATCAAGAACACCACAGAGGCAGCAGAGAAGGCCTCGAGATGGCTCTGGATCAGGAGAGAAGGTCCATGGGGAGGAGCGAACGCCACCTGAACACAAGTTGTGGTTTGATCAACCACGGCTGGGTCGCCTGGGAGAGGGTGTCTGATGTTGAAAAACCCGAAACACCCAATGACCCCAGGTTACATCACTGATGATGTGTTCAGAAGCATCAATAGATGTATTTTTATCAAATGCCATTCAATTATGGCTGATCTATCTTTGCCTTTAAACCCCATGCTCTTGTCTTTCCCCCGTAACCTTTGACACCCACACTGACCACAAATACCCCAAAATGGCCTCCACGGCCGCCTGTGGCAATGAATCACTAATGCTCCACCCTCCGGCTAAGGAAATTCCCCCTTTCACATCCACTCCCCCCTACACGCTAGGGGCAATTTACGGAGGCCAGTTCTCCTGCAAACCTGCGCGCCTTTGGGATGAACCGGAGGACTCGGTGGGCTGAAGGGCCAATTTCCGTGCTGTATCTTTCAATCAGCCAATTCAATCAAAAGTGTTTCCAATTCAAAACCAGAGGAAACCCCCGTGCTCACAGGGAGAACGTGCAAACTCCACACGGACAGCGCCCGAGGTCAGGATTAAAACTGAGTCTCTGAAGCTGTGAGGCAACGTCTCCACAGTTGAACTTAAACAAATCGGTTTCCTCCCACACTCTGAAGACGTACAGGTTTGAGGGCTAAATGGCTCCTGTAAAATTGCAAATTGCCCCTGGTGTGTAGGATAGTGTAGGGGTGATCGCTGGTCAGCACAGACTAGATAGGCTGAAGGGCCTGTTTCCATACTATATCTCTAAAGTTTAAAAGTCTAAAGACTGGGAATGAGCCAAGATTAGGTCGGCACTGTGGCACAGCGGTAGAGTTGCTGCCTCACAGCGCCAGAGGCCCGGGTTCGATCCTGACCACGGGTGCTGTCTGTACGGAGTTTGGAGATTCACTGTGATGGATGTTTGTGTAAATTGTGTTAAGTGTGTGTCTTGTTTTTTTTTTTGTAATGTTAAAACTGTAGAAAATGCAATTTCGTTCAAACCAAGCTGTTTGAATGACAATAAAAGGCATTCTATTCTGTTCTATTCTATGTCCTTTCTCCCCGTGACCTGCGTGGGTTTTCTCTGGGAGCTCCGGTTTCCTTCCACACTCCAAAGACGCACAGGTTTGTCGGTTAATTGGCTTGGGTAAAATTGTAAATTGTCCCAAGTGTGTGTAGGGTAGTGTTAGTGTACTCGGTGGGCTGACGGGCCTGTTTCCACTCAGAATCTCTAAACTAAACTAAATTAAACTAGATATAGTAGTAGGCCTCCTGCTCGATACCGCCTCCCTCCTCCACCGATATTCTCCCCCCTCCCTCCCTCCCTCCCACCCCACCACTGGCTGAAGCCACAGGAGTGAGCAGGAGGAGGAGAAAAAAACACCAATTAACTCATCGTCAGAAGCAGCCATGCTGAAAAGCGAGAATTAGGAAACAGCTGGTCTACCTGGGAAGGAGATTAACTGGGAAATGTATTCAAACGTGATGAGCTGACTCTGCACAGATTGCTTGCCAATCTGCTGTTGGCTTGACAGGACCCACTTGGAGTACTGCCTATTGCTTATTCTTTGCCCTGTTTAGTTTAGGATAGACACAAAAAGCTGGAGTAACTCAGCGGGACGGGAAGCATCTCTGGAGAGGAGGAATGGGTGACGTTTCGGGGCGAGACCCTTCTAGTTTAGTTTGGAGATGCAGCAGGGAAACAGGCCCTTCGGCCCACCGGGTCCGCACAGACCAGCCATCCTTGCACATTAACACTATCCTACACACACGAGAGACAGTTTACACTTACACCCAACCAATTAATCGACAAACCTGTGTGTCTATGGAGTGTGGGAGGGAACCAAAGTTCTGGAGGGAATGGGGACGGCCTTACTCTGGACGTGGAGAGGATGTTTCCACAAGTGGGAGAGTCTAGAACCAGAGGTCACAGCCTCAGAATTAAAGGACGTTCTTTTAAGGAGATGAGGAGAAATTTATTTAGTCAGACGGTGGTGAATCTGTGGAATTCTTTGCCTCAGATGGCTGTGGAGGCTGTCAGTGGATATTTTTAAGGCAAAGATAGGTAGATTCCTGATTAGTACAAGGGGGTCAGAGGTTATGGGGAGAAGCAGGGCCGGCCTTGGGAGGTGCAGGGCCAAATTGGGAACAATTTTGGTGAGCCCCAGGAAAGGTCTGTAGAATCAGAGAAATATAATAGAGAAGTCTATTATAGACTTTAAATCTCTGTGGTAGAATGGAAAGTAATCAAAATGTGCGCTTAAAAAGTGCGTGCGAGTTAATGGACCAAACAGATCTAAGCGACATTTTAATGTAAAATTGCACACATGTAAACCTACAAGTAACAAACAAAATGTGTAGATCACCTCTGAAAAGTACATAGAGAGTAGATTACTCAAGCGGGGCCCCCTTAGGCGCTGGGCCCAATTGGGAGCAATTGGTCCAATTGGCTTAAGGCCGGTCCTGGGGAGAAGGCGGGAGGATGGGGTTAGGAGGGAGAGATAGATCAGCCATGATTGAATGGCAGAGTAGACTTGATGGGCCGAATGGCCTAATTCTAATTCAATTCCTTACGACCTTATGAGCACCACAACCGTTTATGAGGCGGGGAGAAGGTGCTAGTGGCTTGTGTACAGGGCCCTAGTGAGACCACACCTGGAGTATTGTGCGCAGTTTTGGTCCCCTAATTTGAGGAAAGACATTCTTGCTATTGAGGGAGTGCAGCGTAGGTTTACAAGGTTAATTCCAGGGATGGCGGGACTGTCATATGCTGAGAGAATGGAGCAGCTGGGCTTGTACACTCTGGAGTTTAGAAGGATGAGAGGGGATTGTTAAGGGCTTGGACGCTAGAGGCAGGAAACATGTTCCCGATGTTGGGGGAGTCCAGAACCAGGGGCTACAGTTTAAGAAGAAGGGGTAAACCATTTAGAACGGAGACGAGGAAACAATTTTTCTCACAGAGAGTGGTGAGTCTGTGGAATTCCCTGCCTCAGAGGGCGGTGGAGGCCGGTTCTCTGGATGCTTTCAAGAGAGAGCTGGATAGAGGTCTTAAAGATAGCAGAGTCAGGGGATATGGGGAGAAGGCAGGAACGGGGTACTGATTGGGGATGATCAGCCATGATCACATTGACTGGGGTGGGAGATTGCAACCTTCACGTGGTCCGCCCTGTTTCGACTAATGCAATCAACTCGACGCGCACAAACGGAAGATCAAATCGAACAGGTTGTCCGACAACTTTAGGCTGTGCCCGCCACACAAGATCACACTGAATGGTGATGCTGGCTCGAACGGCCGAATGGCCTACTCCTGCACCTATTGTCTATCGCCTACTGACAGTGTGTGGACTCTTGTCAGCTTTGCCTTTAATACCCTTGCATTTGTTTGTCTGAAATGGCCAGGGATAGAGGCGCCGTCAGAGAGTGTGAGAGTCCATCGCCAGCGCAGTCACCTCCCAGTCTGACTCGAGCCCTCATTAAAACCCAGATGCTGTGCTCTTCCATCTCCGAGCAGCCTGCAATCACGCTGCCACTTTCACCTCCTCTCCTCTCCTAATTAGCTGGCAGAACACAAAACCACCTCCCCTCTTCACAAATCGAAGCAAGCTCACATGAATAAATGTATTTATCCTGCAATCGAGTGTGAGCCATTAAGTGCTCTGTGCAGACGAGGCGTAATGCTCGATGATAATGGGAGTGTGGGGCAGGGCATCCCACTGATGTATCTCCCCCCCCCCCCCCCATTCACCACCCTCCCCCCTTAATCTGGGGTCTTTGGCAGCTCAGTAAATCTCAGAGCCGAGAGGAAGCCGGGACTGTCTGTTACACAGTGCCAGCAAACAAGTTATCGCTACATGTGTAGGAAGGAACTGCAGGTGCTGGTTTAAACAGGAGATAGACACAACATGCTGGAGTAACTCAGCGGGACAGGCAGCGTCTCTGGAGAGAAGGAATGGGTAACGTTTCGGGGCGAGGCCCTTCCCTCAGTCTCGACCCACACCCCAAAGACAAACAGGTTTGTAAGTAAGGTAGACAGACACAAAATGCTGGAGTAACTCAGCGGGTGAGGCAGCATCTATGGAGAGAAGGGTCTCGACCCAAAACGTCACCCATTCCTTCTCTCCAGAGATGCTGCCTCACCCGCTGAGTTACTCCAGCATTTTGTGACTACCTTCGATCTTATCCAGCATCTGCAGTTCCTTAGGTTTGTAGGTTAATTGGCTAGGTCCCTGGTGTGTGTGTGTGTGTGTGTGTTGGATTGCGTTAATGTGCGGGGATCGCTGGTCGGCGCGGACCCCGTGGGCCGAAGGACATGTTTTCGCGCTGTATCCCTGGACTAAACTAAAATGGAGGAATACCGGACAGCGTAAGATCTGGCAGCGAGGAACACGCACGACACCTCAACCCGAGCGCGTGTCGTCGCTGCATTTAAATTCCAGTCAGAGTTTGCTGCTTACCGGGTTGAATGCGAGGTCTCAAGGCTAATTAGGAAGCCACAGATCCTGCACTGCTTGCGCTGACAAACTAATCAGGCAGTGGGCCAAGCCGTCGACAGTGGCCCACCATGCAGGCAGCCGGTCGATACACATCAATGATGCATCAGGGAGAGCTGGTAGGGTCGCTCCGCAACCCTTGATGTTAAGTCTGACAGAATGAACGGATTTCTCCGGCTTAAGACCATCGAGGTGGGTGGGGGCGCTTTGTACAGTCATAGAGTCTTTATGCCCCTGTCCCACTTAGGAAACCTCTGGAGACTTTGCGCCCCACCCAAGGTTTCCGTGCGGTTCCCGGAGGTTTTTGTCCTCCGGCAACCACCTTCAACTAGCATCGCAACCGGCTTCGACTAAAAAATTACCGATTTTTAAAACGGAAACCACTTTCGACCATTAGGGAGACTGACAAAAACCTCCGGGGAACCGCACGGAAACCTTGGGTGGGGCGCAAAGTCTCCAGAGGTTTCCGTTCAGGTTTCCTAAGTGGGACAGGGGCATTACAATCTTACAGCATTGAAACAGTCCGAGGTGTAGCGGCAAAGTTGTTGCCTCACAGCGCCAGAGTCCCGGGTTCGATCTACTCCTCTCATGATTATGTGCACAAATATAGATAGATATATCTAGCTATCGAAACAGGCCCTTCGGCCCAACTTGCCCACACCGGCCAACATATCCCAGCTACACTAGTCCCACCTGCCTGCATTTGGCCCATATCCCTCCAAACATGTCCTATCCATGTGCAGCACCTGTCTAACTGTTTCTTGCACATTGCGATAGTCCCAGCCTCAACTGCCTCCTCCGGCAGCTCGTCCCTTACACCCACCACCCTTTGTGTGAAAATGCTACCCCTCAGATTCCTATTAAATCTTTCCCCGCTCGCCTTAAACCTACGTACTCTGGTCCTCGATTTCCCGACGCCGGACAAGAGACTCTGTGTGTCTCTACGCGATCTACTCCTCTCATGCATACGTACACAAATATCGATAGATAGATATCTATGTGTAGGAAGGAACTGCAGATGCTGGTTTAAACCGAAGATTGACACAGAAATTTGGAGTAATTCAGTGGGTCAGACAGCATCTCTGGAGAAAAGGAATATGTGACGTTTGTATCAAAACCCTTCTTCAGAATGTATCTATACTTATACACGAGTATAGATAGATTTTTTTTAAAATACAGCGGCTCGCACTCGCCAAGGTGCACACTGCTTGCTGAAAAAAGTGCACTACTTCACCCCAATCCATTTCAGCATCCATTCATTGCAAAGTATCACGTTCACTCTGATTGAACTTGGCTCTGTGTCTCTCTGCACTACAGGCTGTGTTTCCAGTCTGGTTTGGTCTGATTTGGTTTAGCTTATTTTAGCTTAGGTTAGGTTAGCTCAGCTCACCTCAGCTCACCTCAGCTCAGCTCATCTCAGCTCACTTTAGCTCAGATTAGCTCAGATTAGCTCAGATTAGCTCAGTTTACCTCAGCTCACCTCCAGCTCAGCTCACCTTAGCTCACCTTAGCTCGCTTTAGCTCACTTTAGCTCACTTTAGCTCACCTTAGCTCACCTTAGCTCACTTTAGCTCACTTTAGCTCACCTTAGCTCAGTTTAGCTCACTTTAGCTCACCTTAGCTCAGTTTAGCTTAGCTTATTTTAGTTTTGTTTAGGTTAGATTTAGTTTAGCTTATCTTAATTTAGCTTAGACAATAGACAATAGACAATAGGTGCAGGAGTAGGCCATTCGGCCCTTCGAGCCAGCACCGCCATTCAATATGATCATGGCTGGTCATCCCCAATCAGTACCCCGTTCCTGCCTTCTCCCCATATCCCCTGACTCCGCTATCTTTAAGAGCCCTATCTAGCTCTCTCCTGAAAGCATCCAGTGAACCGGCCTCCACCGCCCTCTGAGGCAGAGAATTCCACAGACTAAGATTATCTTAGTTTAGTTTAGTTTAATTTAGTTCAGAGATGCCGTGTGGAAACAGGCCCTCCAGCCCACCGTCAACACAACCATCACCCGTACACTAACACTATCCTACACACACACACTGGGGACAGTTTACAGAAGTCAATTAACCTGCAAACCCGCACGCCTTTGGGATGCGGGAGGAAACCGGAGCCCCCGGAGAAAACCCACTTGCTCACTGGGAGCGCGTGGAAATTCCGCACCGGCACAGCACCCGTAGCCAGGATCCCACCCGGGTCTCTGGCGCTGTGAGGCAGCAACTCAACCACTGATCCACCACACCACCACTTTTATTGTCTCTGGTTTGAAGCCAGGGTGAAAAGGCTTATCCAATATCACCGGAGAAGCTGTTATTATTTCCAACCACATCTGGATCATGGTCATTAATTGGATTCCATCCACACAGACTCACAGAGTGGGGATTATGTGTTAAAAATGGGCCACTCCACATTCTACTCATTCCAATAGTCTCCTATAGACTATGGTAACTCTTTACGGGACACTTTTGTGGGCTCCATCTCTTCACACAGACAAAAAAATTACGATCGTCTATAGGAGACTACTGAGTAGAATGTGGAGTGCCCATTTGAACACAGCATGTGGAATCCAGGTCCAGGCGATATATTTTCTCTGAAACTGAAACTGAAAGTCCTATTGAGGGAGGGCAGCGTAGGTTTACAAGGCTAATTCCCGGGATATGCTGAGAGAATGGAGCGGCTGGGCTTGCACACTCTGGAGTTTAGAAGGATGAGAGGGAATCTCATTGAAACCTATAAGATTGTTAAGGGCTTGGACACGCTAGAGGCAGGAAACATGTCCCCGATGTTGGGGGAGTCCAGAACCAGGGGCCACAGTTTAAGAATAAGGGGTAAGCCATTTAGAACGGAGACGAGGAAACACCATTTTCTCACAGAGAGTGGTGAGTCTGTGGAATTCTCTGCCTCTGAGGGCGGTGGAGGCCGGTTCTCTGGATGCTTTCAAGAAAGAGCTAGATTGGGATCTTAAAAATAGCAGAGTCAGGGGATATGGGGAGAAGGCAGGAACGGGGTACTGATTGGGGATGATCTGCCATGATCACATTGAATGGCGGTGCTGGCTCGAAGGGCCGAATGGCCTACTCCTGCACCTATTGTCTATTGTCTCTCTTTCTCCCTAGGTTCGCACACATTTACAACTTGGAATGAGTCTGATGAAGGGTCCCGACCCGAAGCGTTGCCTTTCCATACCCTCCACACATGCTGCCTGCCCTGCTGAGTTCCTCCAGCACTTTGTGCTTTGCTCAAGATTCCAGCGTCTGCAGTTCCTTGTGTCTCCTTTCCTTCCCTGGTGCTGGGAGGAGAGGGGAGAGAGATTTTTCAAATGAAGATCGGCTGCAGTGAGGAAGTATTTAGCCACACGGAGGAGAGTGGAGCGGAGTTCTGGGAATCAACGGGAACTTTCAAGATGGAGATCGGCGGAGAGGTTCTGCTCGAGGAGCTGAAGTATGAACAAACAGAACAGAGTGCGGGCTGAATGGCCTTCTTCTCATCCAACGTTCCATGGTTACTAGCATTTTCATAGAGTCATAAAGTGATATAGTGTCCCTACAGATCAAACCCCCAAGTCGTGCCAACATCTTCCTAAATCTTCTCTGTACCCTATCCAGCTCGACAAAATATTTCCTGCAACATGGTGCCCACAATACTCTAAATACTTTGGCCCAACTTGCCCACACCGGCCAACGTGTCCCAGCTACACTAGTCCCACCTGCCTGGGTTTGGCCCATATCCCTCTAAACCCGTCCTATTCATGCACCTGTCTAATTATTTCTTAAACGTTGCAATAGCCCCAAGCCTCAACTACCTCCTCTGGCAGCTTGTTCCATACATCCACAACCCTTTGCGTGAAAAAGCTACCCCTCAAATTTTATTAAATATTTCCCCCTTCCCGTTAAACCTATGTCCTCTGGTCCTCGATTCACCTACTCTGGGCAAGAGACTCTGTGCGTCTGCCCGATCTATTCACCTCATGATTTTGTACACCTCTGTAAGATCACCCCTCATCCTCCTGCGCTCCAAGGAACAGAGACCCAGCCTGCTCAACCTCTCTCCACAGATGAGACCCGCAACATCCTCCTAAATCTTCTCTGTACCCTTTCCAGCTTGACAACATCTTTCCCATAACACGGTGCCCAGAACTGAACACAATACTCTATCGGTGGCCTCACCAACGCCTTAAGGGCCTGTCCCACTTACGCGACTTTGGCTCGCAAATTATGCGATCTTGTGATCGCTTGAGGCGCACGTGCACCGTATGGCCTTGCGGGGCCGGTCCCGACATCGCTCGGAAATTCTTGCAGTGGCCGAAATCTTCGCGCGCCAATGGCCTGTCGGCACGCAGGCGCATTGCGGTCGTATGCAGCGTCTGGACGCCGTACGCTTAGCACGTCGCGTTGCGTGATGATGTCACCGCCCGACGCCATGCGATGCCCAAATTCAGTCGGCCCGCCTCCTGCCCAGCTGATTGGTAAGCATGACGCAAATGACGTCACACGCGAACTTTGCGTGAACTCCGCTTCCGTTTGGTCGCGCCAAACGCACACAATCGCATGCAAGTGGCTCAGGCCCTTTCTCGTGTTCGGGAGTGATCATTTGTAACATGTTAACACGTTGGGGCCCTTCTCCAGACTGAAACGTCACCTATCCATGTTCATCCAGAGAAGCTGCCTGACCTGCTGAGTTACTCCGGCATTTGTGCCTTTTTTTTTGTAAACCAGCATCTGCAGTTCCTTGTGTCCACAAAGAAAGTCTTAACGAGATCACGGGGAAGGCAGTATACACGCAGACATACACAACTACATCTACCAAGCTGTTAACTAGCCTGTAATTATGCCTACTTATAAAAAGAAAGACTTGATTGTCCAATTAAGTCATGCTATGAAATCAGCCATTTAATTGTTTTTTCAATATACCAAAGGAAGGAATATCTTGCATTTCTCTGGTGCTTTTCACAACCACAGGATGTCTTAGAGCTCTATACAGCCAATTGATGCATTTTGAATTCACAGACACTGTTCATTTGTCTCCACAGATGCTGCTCAGCCAGCTGAGTTCCTCCGTCAGTGTTTCTCTCCTCCAGGTTCCTGCTTCAACAGTATCGAGTTCTCTTTACTCATCCTGCACTGATCCCAGAGGGACAGAGCCACAGACGCGTACACTGTAAATGGATCGATTGTAATCATGTATTGTCTTTCTGCTGAGTGGTCAGCATGCAATAAAAGCTTTTCACAGTATTAGTGACAATAAACTAAACTAGAACTACAGCCTGGAAACAGGCCCTTCAGTCCAACTTGCCCACGCTGGCCAACATGCCCCATCTACACTAACCCCTAACCCGCCTGTGTTTGGCCCACATGCCTGCAAACCATTCCTATCCATGTACCTGTCTAAATGTTTCTTAACTGCTGGGACAGACCTTGCCTCAACTACCCCCTTCTACAGCTCATTCCAAACACCTACCACCCTTTGTATAAAACCATTGCCCTTTAGTCAGCGGAGTCAGGGGATATGGGGAGAAGGCAGGAATGGGGTACTGATTAGAGATGATCAGCCATTGAATGGCAGTGCTGGCTCGAAGGGCCGAATGGCGGACTCCTGCACCTTTTGTCTTAGTTTCCGATTGTATCCTTCCCCTTTCGCCTTAAACCTATGTCCGCGGGTCCTTGATTCCCCTACTCTGGGTAAAAGACTCAGACGCATTTACCCGACCTATTCCTCTCTTGATCTAGTACACCTCTACAGGATCACCCCTCATCCTCCAGCGCTCCAAGGAATAAAGTCCTAGCCTGCTCAACCTCTCCCTACAGCTAAAGCCCTCAGGTCCTGGCAACATCCTCGTAAATCTTCCCTGCACCCTTTCCAGTTTAGTAACATCTTTCCAAGAACTGGGTGACCAAAACCGAACACAATATTCTAAATGTGGCCTCACCAACATCTTGCGCAAAGTGACCTCCCAACGTCCATCCTCACATCTTATTTTCACCACATTTGAGGAACAGATAGGGTAGACAGTCAGAACCTTTACCCCTGGATGGAAACAGCAAATACTACAGGGTGTACTGAACAAAGTTCAAAGGCGATGTGCAGGGCAAGATTTTTTTTTGGCACAGAGGGTGGTGGGTGCATGGAAGTCACTGCCAGAGTTTGGCTAGGCACATGGAATGGAAGGATATGGAATATGTACAGCCAGATATGAGTTTGTCTTGCCATCGATGCAATAAAAATGTTCCCAATGTTGGGGGAGTCCAGAACCAGGGGTCACAGTTTAAGAATAAGGGGTCGGCCATTTAGGACTGAGATGAGGAAAAACCTTTTCACCCAGAGAGTTGTGAATCTGTGGAATTCTCTGCCACAAAAGGCAGTGGAGCCCAATTTACTGGATGTTTTCAAGAGAGAGTTAGATTTAGCTCTTAAGGATAAAGGAATCAAGGGATATGGGAATGAAACTGGAAAAGGGTACTGATTTTGGATGATCAGCCATGATCATATTGAATGGCAGTGCTGGCTCAATAGACAATAGACAATAGGAGCAGGAGTAGGCCATTCGGCCCTTCGAGCCAGCACCGCCATTCAATGTGATCGCGGCTGATCATCCCCAATCAGTACCCCGTTCCTGCCTTATATCCCCCCAGGTCCGCTATCTTTATGAGCCCTATCTAGCTCTCTCTTAAATATAGCCAATGAACTGGCCTCAACTACCTTCTGTGGCAGAGAATTCCACAGATTCACCACTCTCTGTGTGAAAATTGTTTTTCTCATCTCGGTCCTAAAAGACTTCCCCTTTATCCTTAAACTGTGACCCCTTGTTCTGGACTTCCCCAACATCGGGAACAATCTTCCTGCATCCAGCCTGTCCAACCTCTTAAGAATTTTGTAAGTTTCTATAAGATCCCCCCTCAATCTTCTAAATTCTAGTGAGTACAAGCCGAGTCTATCCAGTCTTTCTTCATATGAAAGTCCTGACATCCCAGGAATCAGTCTGGTGAACCTTCTCTGTACTCCCTCTATGGCAAGAATGTCTTTCCTCAGATTAGGAGACCAAAACTGTACGCAATTCAACACCATATGGTAGGCGGCAAGTGGAGATAAATCTATGGTGATTCTCACCTTCTTCTGACGCAATCGCCTCCTCGATTTCCACCGTTACCTTCTCCTCCCAGCAGGGGCAATGTGTGGGCTGGGGCGTGGCGTGCGTGACTCCCTGGGCTCGCTGCTTTTCCTCGTCATCCGTGCCGCTCTTACTGCGAGCGAGAAAGAAAACGCCACGCTGTAAAGGTGTCGCATGGCCGCGTGTCGGATCCAAGATAAAACATGCAGGGAAAACTTCCCCGAAGTTGGGGGAGTCCAGAACCAGGGGTCGGCAGTTTATGAATAAAGGGTCGGCCATTTTGGACTGAGATGAGGAAAAAACCTTTTCACACAGAGAGTTGTGAATCTGTGGAAATCTCTGCCACAGAAGGCTGTGGAGGCCGATTCACTGGATGTTTTAAAGAGAGAGTTAAATATAGCTCTTAGGGCTAACGGAATGAGGAGGAATTTCTTTAGTGTGAAGGTGGTGAATCTGTGGAATTCTTTACCACAGAAGGCTGTGGAGGCCAAGTCAATGGATATTTTTAAGGAAGAGGTAGATAGATTCTTGATTAGTACGGGATTACAGGGAGAAGGCAGGAGAATGCGGTTAGGAGGGAGAGATAGATCCGCCATGATTGAACGGCAGAGCAGACTTGATGGGCCAAATGGCCTAATTCTGCTCCTATCACTTATGTCCTTAAGCCCCATCTACGCTAGTCCCACCTGCATTCGGCCCAATTCCCTCCAAACTTTTCCTATCAATTAAGAATAAGGAGTAAGCCATTTAGAACGGAGACAAGGAAACACTTTTTC
>CM069169.1:13018388-13025888 GCA_035221665.1 Okamejei kenojei | reverse complement strand
CACATGCATACACACACACGCATACACACACGTGCATACACACACATGCATGCACACACACACATAGACACACACATGCATACACACACATGCATACACACACATGCATACACACACACAGACACACACACATAGACACACACATGCATACACACACATGCATACACACACATAGACACACACATGCATACACACACATGCATACACACACATGCATACACACACATGCATACACACACATGCATACACACACACGCATACACACACATGCATACACACACATAGACACACACATGCATACACACACATGCATACACACATAGACACACACATGCATACACACACATGCATACACACACATGCATACACACACATGCATACACACACACGCATACACACACATGCATACACACACATAGACACACACATCACACACATGCATACACACACATGCATACACACACATGCATAGACACACACATGCATACACACACATGCATACACACACATGCATACACACACATGCATACACACATAGACACACACATGCATACACACACATGCATACACACACATGCATACACACACATGCATACACACACACGCATACACACACACGCATACACACACATGCATACACACAGACACACACATGCATACACACACATAGACACACACATGCATACACACACATGCATACACACACATGCATACACACACATAGACACACACATGCATACACACACATGCATACACACACATGCATACACACACGCAGAGACACACAGGTGCATACACACACGTGCGTACACAAACACACCCACACATACACACACACACAGAATAAATAAGGGAAGACAAGGCGTGCTGGAGTAGTTCAGCAGCTCAGGCATCATCCCTGCAGCACGTGGTTACGTGACGTTTTGGTTCAGGGCCAAAGATCATATCTCCGCTCTTTGATCTTTGGTCAGGTCCCTTCTTTGGCATCCTGACCCAAAAAGTCACCTATCCACGTTCTCCAGAGATGCAGCCTGGCCAGCTGCGTTACTCCAGCACTTTGCCTCTCCTTCACAAGGCAGCACCTGCGGTTCTTTGTTTCTAGATAAACAAGGGCATGCACAGACAGAGACCTGCAAACGCAGGCACATGCGCGCATTCATGCACGTCCCGCGCCCACAGACACGCACACGCACACGCACACACACACGCGTGGTCGGGAGAACGCAACATACTTGGTTCAATTAAACCTCCACTCGAGAGCAGGCTTTATAGAAACATAGCAACATAGACAATAGGTGCAGGAGGAGGCCATTCGGCCCTTCGAGCCTGCACCGCCATTCAATATGATCATGGCTGATCATCCAACTCAGTATCCCGTACCTGCCTTCTCTCCATACCCCCTGATCCCCTTAGCCACAAGGGCCACATCTAACTCCCTCTTAAATATAGCCAATGAACTGGCCTCAACTACCTTCTGTGGCAGAGAATTCCACAGACTCACCACTCTCTGTGTGAAAAATGTTTTCCTCATCTCGGTCCTAAAAGACTTCCCCCTTATCCTTAAGCTGTGACCCCTTGTTCTGGACTTCCCCAACATCGGGAACAATCTTCCTGCATCTAGCCTGTCCAACCCCTTAAGAATTTTGTAAGTTTCTATAAGATCCCCCCTCAATCTTCTAAATTCCAGCGAGTACAAGCCGAGTCTATAGGGTTTATCTCCCTGCTTTGTTTATAAGCAGCCCTCAAGGGCCCTGATTTGTAATGTTTTACGGCATCTATTCCAGTAAAGTGATGATTGCATTCAGAGAGAAAACCACCACGCTGAAAGATTAATGAGAGTTTGCACATTGTTAAAAATTCATGACCAGCGACAGGCTGTATCAAAGCAGATATTTCATCAAACTTGGCGCGGGGCGGGGCACAGTTTTTCAGATCAGGCCTTCCAATTAACCAAGGATAAAAACCGATTAGCATTGGTTTTGCTAACTGCACTTTTGTTGTTCACTGGGAACACTGACTAGTTTAGACAATAGACGATAGACAATAGGAGCAGGAGTAGGCCATTCGGCCCTTCAAGACATTTCCAAGCCCCTGAGGAGTGTTCACCCGACGCTGGAGTTCCAGTTTCCCGGCAAGAGGGCCTGAAAACATTGGACTGGCTGAGGAGGCCACAACTAGGCCTCGACTTCGGGTGGACTATGAGGAGGAGGACTGGGCGTTTTGGTGCCTTCTCTCACAGCGGATTCTGCTGTCGGGGGAAGATTCATGTTGAATCCTATTGTGTCTTTTTTTAATTTTTTATTTTATATGGATGTACGGAAATCTAATTTCTTCTCTGTAAAGCACTTTGGCATCAATGTGATTTGATTTAAAAAGTGTTATATAAATAAAAAACTACAAACTTACGTACTTACTTCAAGCCAGCACCGCCACTCAATGTGATCATGGCTTTAGTTCAGAGATACAGCAGGGAAACAGGCCCTTCAGCCCACTGAGCCCATTCTGACCCTCGATCACCCGTTCACTCAAATGCTATGTTATCCCGTCTACGGGATCCATTCCGAGTTAGGGAAGTGACTTATTTTAGGGGGGAGCGTGTAGGTGGTGGGTGGTAGGTTTAGTTTAGTTTAGTTTAGCTTAGTTTGGAGATAAGGCATGGAAACGGGACTTTCAGTGCACCGAAGGCAGACACAATATGCTGGAGCAACTCAGCGGGACAGGCAGCATCTCTGGAGAGAAGGAATGGGTGACGTTTCGGGTCGGGACCCTTCTTCAGCGCACCGATCCATACCAATCATTGATCACCCATTCACACGAATCTTACGTTATCCCGTTGGATCCCAGTCAACAACAGGGTGGCTGGCGCTGGGTGAATTAAACTTACCCTCACCACTGCCTCTCCCTCCTCCCCCCCACTCCATCATGCAATGGCTTTCTGTCACAACATAGTGGCACAGCGGCAGGGTTGCTGCCTTACAGCACTCGCAGCGCCGGAGACGCAGGTTCGATCCCGACCACGGGTGCTGTCCGTGTGGAGTTTGTACCGTCTCCCCACCACAAGAGGTGTGTTTTCTCCGAGATCTTCGGTCCTCCTTCCCCCCCCCCCCACACTCCAAAGACGTACAGGTTTGTAGGTTAATTGGCTTGGTAGAAGTGTAAATCATCAAGTGTAAGTGTAAAGTAGGCATGCAGGTGCAGCAGGCAGTGAAAAAAGCGAATGGTATGTTAGCTTTCATAGCAAAAGGATTTGAGTACAGGAGCAGGGAGGTTCTACTTCAGTTGTACAGGGTCTTGGTGAGACCACACCTGGAGTATTGCGTACAGTTTTGGTCTCCAAATCTGAGGAAGGACATTATTGCCATAGAGGGAGTGCAGAGAAGGTTCACCAGACTGATTCCTGGGATGTTCAGGACTGTCTTATGAAGAAAGACTGGATAGACTCGGTTTATACTCTCTGGAATTTAGGAGATTGAGAGGGGATCTTATAGAAACTTACAAAAATTCTTAAGGGGTTGGACAGGCTAGATGCAGGAAGATTGTTCCCGATGTTGGGGAAGTCCAGGACAAGGGGTCACAGCTTAAGGATAAGGGGGAAATCCTTTAAGACCGAGATGAGAAAGACTTTTTTCACACAGAGAGTGGTGAGTCTCTGGAACTCTCTGCCACAGAGGGTAGTTGAGGCCAGTTCATTGGCTATATTTAAGAGTGAGTTGGATGTGGCCCTTGTGGCTAAGGGGATCAGAGGGTATGGAGAGAAGGCAGGTACGGGATACTGAGTTGGATGATCAGCCATGATCATATTGAATGGCGGTGCAGGCTCGAAGGGCTGAATGGCCTACTCCTGCACCTAATTTCTATGTTTCTATGTTTTTATCCCTAGCGTGTGTTGGGGGGTGGGGAGATTGCAACCTTCACGGGGCCCGCCCTGTTTCGACTAATGCAATCAACTCGGCGCGCACAAAAACGGAAGATCAAATAGAACAAGTTGTCCGACAACTTCAGGCCGCGCACGCCACACGAAAGGAGAAGTGTGTGTGTAGGACAGCGTTAGTGTGCGGGGTTCGCTGGGCGGTGCGGACCCGGTGGGCTGAGGGCCGGTTCCCGCGCTGAATCTCTAAATTAAAACTAAACCCATTTGCTCCATGTATCACTGCTGCTATGAACAATAGGGCCTGGCGCTCAGTAGAAACAGGGAACTGCACAAAAGGACACAGAGCAACTCAGCGGGTCAAGAGAGAGCTAGGTAGGGCTCTTAAAAATAGCGGGGACAGGGGATATGGGGAGAAGGCAGGAACGGGGTACTGATTGGGGATGATCAGCCATGATCACATTGAATGGCGGTGCTGGCTCGAAGGGCTGAATGGCCTCCTCCTGCACCTTTTGTCTATTGCCTGTTGTCAGGCAGCATCTCCGTAGAGCATGGATGGGTGACAATTTGGGTTGGGACCATTCTTCAGACTGATTGTAAGGGGGAGGGGCAGGGGGGGAGAAGGAAAGCTGGACGCGATTTGCTAACTTTCTTTTTGTGGTCCTGGATGGATACGTGACGTTTCGGGTCGGGACCCTTCTCCCCGACACTCACACTGTCCCAAAGGGCTGGGGCACAGAGCCGTCGCTGAGAGCCGGTAGGTCCGTCGCCCCATGCAGTATGATGCTGATGGACTGCCGGCCAGGTCTGGAGACGTGCCACGCGTTGGTGGGCGAGGTGAGCGCTGGCTCAGTCTTTCCGGGTGGAGATTCCATCACCTGAGGCAGGGCAGAAGAATAAGTTGTGTAAGAAAGAGCTGGTATAAGTTAAGTTCGAGTGTTCAAGTGAGTTTATTGTCCTGTGTCCCTGATAGGACAATGAAATCCTTGCTTTGCATCAGCACACAGAACATAGTAGGCATTAACTACAAAACAGATCAGCATGTCCGTCCGTATACCATTATATAAATATATACACACATGAATAAATAAACTAATAAAGTCCAAATAACAGATAATGGGCTATTAATGTTCAGAGTTTTGTCCGAGCCGGGTTTAATAGCCTGATGGCTGTGGGGAAGTAGCTATTCCTGAACCTGGTCGTTGCAGTCTTCAGGCTCCTGTACCTTCTACCTGAAGGTAGCGGGGAGATGAGTGTGTGGCCAGGATGGTGTGGGTCCTTGATGATGCTGCCAGCCTTTTGGAGGCAGTGACTGAGTAACTCAGCGGGCAAGGCAGCATCTCTGGAGAGAAGGAATGGGCGACGTTTCGGGTCACTACTTTAGGATGTTTTCAAGAGTTAAGGGCCTGTCCCACTCTACGAGGTAACTCAAGAGTTCTCCCGAGTTTTCCCCTGATTCAAACTCGGAGAATGTCCGTAGGAGTTCGTGGATGTCTCGTAGCGGCTCGTACGAGTAACGGTAGGTACTCGGGAAATCTGGTAAACTCGTGACGTTTTTTCAACACTGTGAAAAATGTCCATGAGTAAAAAAATACTCGTGATGAAAAGAAATGGTGACTTTTTACTCGTACGAGCCGCTACGAGACATCCACGAACTCCTACGGACCCGCTACGGACATTCTCCGAGTTCGAATCAGGGGAAAACTCGGGAGAACTCTTGAATTACCTCGCACGGTGGGACAGGCCCTTGAGATATAACTCGAGAAAGCAGGAACGGGGCACTGATTTTGGACGATCAGTCGTGATCACATTGAATGGCGGTGCTGGCTCGAAGGGCCGAATGGCCTACTCCTGCACCTACTGTCTATGCTTCTAAACTAAACTAAACAAGTCACTTGCCCTGTATTCAGTAGAGATGACATTCACGGGATCAGATCCAAGGAACTGCATCGGATCCCGGATCCTCACGTATGGTCAATATCCGGGAGTATTTCCAGACAGTGGGAAGGGGGAGGAAGAATTCTGAAGGGAAGCGGGAGAGGCATTTTGCCTCACGAACCCTCTCCCGACTCCATTTTAATTCGAACCACTGATCTGCTGCACGCACATCAAACATTCGCGTCTGCCCCCACCCTTGAATATCAAAATCTCCGTGTGGCCTCAATGTTTTTAGTATCTGCATCTATAATGGGCTTGCTGATGAGTGCATTAACATGCCCAATTATGGCTCAAGCACGTAATGACAAGCATCATCAACAGAAACACGGGCTTTGGGCAAGGGATGCAGACACGGAAAAAAAATAATAACTCCTGTTCACGTGCATAATAGGATCCTAAAGGTTGAATCGTCTCTGCGTAATTAGGGAACGCTCCATTACATGCTGCGTAGAATAATGTAAATGAGACACAGTTAACTGCTGGAGACCTTCTTTTAACAAAATAGTCTACCTGAGGGCCTGAGCTACAGGGAAGAGGTTGTGCAGGCGAGGACTATCGTTTAGTTTAGTTTATTATTGTAACGTGTACCCAGGTACCGTGAAAAGCTTTTGTTGCGTGCTCTCCAGACACCTGAAAGACAATACATGATTACATTCAAGCCATTCACAGGGGTATAGATACATGATAATGGAATAGCGTTCATTGCAGGTTGAGGACAGCCAATTGCGATCAAGGGTAGTCGGAGTGTTTAACAAGGATAGTCGCAGATGCTGGAAAAATCTAAGGTGGACAAAAATGCTGGAGAAACTCAGCGGGTGAGGCAGCATCTATGGAGTGAAGGAATAGGTGACTTTTCATGTCGAGACCCTTCTTCAGACTGATGTTCTGGCGGAGACAGTGGGCTGTGGGAGAACTGGGAAGCGGAGGGGAAGGAGGGAGAAAGCAAGGACTACCTGAAATTGGAGAAGTCAATGTTCATACCGCTGTGGTGTAAACTACCCAAGCGAAATATGAGATGCTGCTCCCCCAATTTGCGCTGGGCCTCACTCTGACCATGGAGGAGGCCCAGGACAGAAAGGTCAGATTCGGAATGGGAGGGGGAGTTGAAGTGCTGAGTTATCGGGAGGTCAGGTTGGTTATTGCGAACCGAGCGGAGGTGTTGGGCGAAGCGATCGCCAAGCCTACGCTTGGTCTCACTAGATGTAGAGCAGCTGACACCTGGAACAGCGGATGCGATAGATGAGGTTGGAGGAGGTGCAGGTGAGTCTGGAGAAGGAATGTGTGACATTTTGGGTCGAGACCCTTCTTCAGACCCAGGGTCTCGACCCGGAACGTCACCCATTCCTTCTCTCCTGAGATGCTGCCTGTCCCGCTGAGTTACTCCAGCTTTTTGTGTCTATCGTCTGGTCTGGATTGATATGGTCATGTTCCTCCTCACTAGCATCCCTTCCACCTCTGAGCTCGGAGAAACTTTAGGATGCAGCCAGTTCAGTCTGTTGTCCCCTCCATGTCAGACCTGCTCAGGTCAACTGCCTGGGGCCACTTGAAACAATTACTCGCCGAGGCAGAATATTCATCAGCGTTAAGGATTAGCGGAGCAAAAATAACATAAAATCAGGGTCGCACGGGGGTTTTCCAAGCCGAGCCTTGTAAATAATTCAACAAAGCCCTCAGGAAGAAAGCAAAGACTTGCA
>CM069169.1:12980888-13013388 GCA_035221665.1 Okamejei kenojei | reverse complement strand
TCAATGAGTGAATGTAAGTGAGTGTGTGAGAGTGAGTGAGTGAGTGAGTGAGTGAGTGAGTGAGTGAGTGAGTGAGTAAGAGTCAGAGTCAGAGTGAATGAGACCCTTATTCGGACCGAGGGTCAGGAGGGAAGGGAATGAGAGATGTGAGTGAGTGTGAGAGCGAGTGAGTGAGTGTGAGAGTGAGCGAGTGAGTGAGTGTGTGAGAGTGAGTGTGTGTGAGTGAGTGAGTGAGTGTGTGAGAGTGAGTGAGTGAGTGAGTGTGAGTGAGTGTGAGTGAGTGAGTGAGTGTGTGAGAGTGAGTGAGAGTGAGTGAGTGAGTGAGTGAGTGTGAGTGAGTGTGAGTGAGTGTGAGAGTGAGTGAGAGTGTGAGAGTGAGTGAGTGAATGAGTTAGTGAATGAGTGAGTGAGTGAATGAGTGAGTGAGTGTCACTCTGAGTGTGGCCAAATGCCAGCTTATAACCCCATAGTATGAATATTGACTTCTCTAACTTTAAGTAACCCTTGCTTTCCCTCTCTCCCTCTCTCTCTGTCTCACCCCCACCCAAGTCTTACCAGCTTCGAAGTCATCTTGTTGAGGAGTCTCATAGTCTGTAGATACCCACACTAACAATGGTCTGTGTCCTTTATCATCGTGACTTTTTGCATATCTTTCATCCATTTGGTCTATATCTCTCTATATCACCGCCTCGATCTCTCGTGTCCATGCTGTGTGATTCTACGACTCTTGAGTTCCAAAAACATTTCAAACTGGCTGGGGAATCACCATTCTGATGCCTACTTGCCCTCACATCTGGAAAGCTTTGCTAGATTTCGGCACATCACTGTGCATAATATATGAGTGCCACTTTGTGTTTTGAAATCTTCATTTTGCTAAAGGGTTCGCAGGATGATATGAGCGCGTTAAACTGATTATTAATAGCAACTATCGGGTGGGGAACAGGCATGAAACTAATGAGAGAGCAAGGAAACCTGAAGCTATTTGTAACTGGGTAAAATGCAACAAATGCTCTTCAAATCAAACGCAAATGTTTACACACCTCCCACACAGTCCTTAATGACAGAAATGACTGTGGAAATGAAATTCTATTTCAAGCCATGCTTCTGTAGGAATCTTCAGACGGAGTGTCAGACTATCCTGTTTCCGCAAGAAATGCAACACTTGTCCCTTCACCTCCCCCCTCCACTCCTTTCAGGGACCCAAGCAGTCCTTCCAGGTCCGACAGAGGTTCACCTGCACCTCCTCCAACCTCATCTACTGCATCCGTTGCTCCAGATGCCAAATGATCTATATCGGTGAGACCAAGCGGAGGCTTGGCGATCGCTTCGCCGAACACCTCCGCTCGGTCCTTTTTTTTTTTTTTTTAAATTTCAAAATATACTTTATTCGAATGATAAATATATACAATACATTAACCTTGCGGAAAATCCATCCGACATTTTCGGAGGCTGTACAATAGATCAATACAGTTTAGACATTTTCTTTTTCCCAAGTTTCCACAAATCAGTCCCCCACTCATGCCACAATGGCGTGGGATACCTTCCCTTATATTGAGGGGAGTCTCCACAATACTGTACCCCCCATGTCCAGCAGCGGAAGGGTTAGACTGTGGCCCTCCCCACCGAGCCTTGGCGTTGGCTGCACCGAGCTTCAGTGCGTCCCTCAGCACGTACTCCTGCAGTCTGCTGCGGGCCAGTCGGCAACATTCCCTGACGGACATCTCGCTCTGCTGGGTGGTGAACAATGCTCGGGCAGACCAAAGGGCGTCTTTTACCGAGTTGATGACCCTCCAGCAGCACTCGATGTCAGTCTCTGAAATGTGTCCCTGGGAACAGTCCGTAAATCACAGAGTCCTCTGTGACGGAGCTGTTGGGATAAAGCGTACCAGGGACCCTTGCATTTTTCTCCAGACTCTTTTAGCAAACCCACACTCTGTGAAGAGGTGGGCAACCGTCTCCTCGCCATAGCAAGGCCGTCCCGAGGGCAGTGTGCGCTGGTAGTGAGGTTCCGACGGTTGACTGGGAGGGCTCCCCTCACCGCCAGCCAAGCCAGGTCTTGGTGCTTGTTGGTGAGTTCTGGCGATGAGGCATTTTGCCAGACTAGCTGGGCAGTCTGCTCAGGGAACCACGCCACCGGGTCCATAGAGTCCTTTCCCTGCTGTGCCTGCAGGACATTCTGTGCTGACCACTGCCCGATGGACATGTGGTCAAAGGTGTTGGTCCGGAAGAACCCTTCCACCGACGACAGATGGGGCGGCAATGTCCAGCTGACTGGCACATTGCGGTGGGCACCTGCGCCAGGCCCATCCTTCTCAACACCGGGGGGACAGGTAGAAACCTCAGCAGGTAGTGACACTTTGGTTGCCCACGTGCCTTGGCTCTACACTCCGCCTGATGGCAGCCACACACGAAGGTGGCCATCAGAATGAGGGCGACGTTCGGCACGCTTTTACCCCGTTGTCTGCCGACTTGTACATTGTAGCTGTAGCATGTCAGACTCCATGAGGAAGGGCAACATCACCCTAATCTACAAGCAGAAGGGGGAGATGAAGGACATAAAGAATTGGAGACCCATAACACTCTTGAATGTGGACTACAAGATCCTGTCCAAGGCCATCGCCAACGGGTCAAGTCTGCTCTGGGACAGGTGATCCACCCGGACCAAACCTGTGCTGTACCTGCAGGAAAATCTCAGACAGCCTAGCGCTGCTGAGAGATACCATAGCCTACGTGCAGGACAGACGGGTGGATGCCTGCCTAGTCAGCTTGGACCAGGAGAAGGCCTCGACAGGATTTCGCGACACTACATGAGGGACGTGCTCTCCAAAATTTTTGGGGAGGAATCAGAAATTGGATCAAACTGCTCTACACAACATCCGTAGTGCAGTCCAAATCAATGGGTGGGAATCAGACAGTTTCCCTGTAAGGTCTGGAGTTAGGCAGGGTTGCCCTCTCTCTCCTGTCTTGTTTGTCTGCTGTATTGAACCCTTTGCCGAATCCATCAGGAAGGATGCGAGCATAAGAGGAGTGACATTGCCAGGCAGTGGGGGGCATTCAAGTAAAGACCTCCTGTACTGGACGATGTCGCTGTCTTCTGCCTCGGATCCAGGGTCGGTTCGCAGACTGATTAGTATCTGCGACCAGTTTGAGTCGGCCACGGAGCCAGGGTGAACCCAGGAAGAGCGAGGCCATGCTCTTTGGCAACTGGCCTGACAGATCTTCCGTCCCCTTCACCATCAAGCCTGACTTCTTGAAGGTGCTGGGGATCTGGTTCGGGGGGTGAGGCATGTAACAAAAAATGGCTGGGCGGATAGCCAGGGTGGGGAGGAAGCTGGAGCTGTGGAGGCAACGCTCCTCTCCATAACGGGAAAGAATTTGGTCATCAGGTGTGAGGTGCTCTCGGGCTGCTGTACTTGGCACAAGTGTGGCCTGTCCCTCCCTCATACGCCACAGGGATCACCCGGGCCATCTTCCACTTCATCTGGGGGTCGAGGATGGACCGGGTGCGACGGGCACAATGTAAAGTCGGCAGACAACGGGGGTAAAAGCGTGCCCAACGTCGCCCTCATTCTGATGGCCACCTCCGCTCGTGTCCGCAATAACCAACCCGACCTCCCGGTGGCTCAGCACTTCAACTCCCCCTCCCATTCCACATCCGACCTCTCGGTCCTGGGCCTCCTCCACGGCAGAGTGAGCAACACCGCAAGCTGGAGGAACAGCACCTCATATTCCGCTTGGGGAGTCTCATCCTTTGGGCTTGAATATTGAATTTTCTCAATTCTGTTAACCCTTGCTGTCTCTCCCCTTCCCACCTCTCCCTCAGCCCTCGGGCCCTGGCATTCCCTCTATCTCTATCTCCCTCCCCCACCCCAGTCGCACCAGCTTCTCATTTTCACACCACAAACAGCTTACAATGGCTTGTTCCCTTTATCACCGATACTTTTTTGCATATCTTTCACTCATTGTTCCTTATCTCTCCACATCACCGTCTATATCTCTCGTTTCCCTGATCCCTGACCAGTCTGAAGAAGGGTCTCGACCCGAAACGTCGCCTATCTCCTTCGCTCCTTAGATGCTGCTGCACCCGCTGAGTTTCTCCAGCTTTTTGTGTACCCGCTTCAATACTTGATTTGTGTTTTGTTCATCTGTTAGCGACCGTGTACAAAACCTTGAGAGGAATGTTGCCGGGACTCCAGGGCCTGAGCTACAGGGAGAGGTTGAGTTGACTGGGGCTCTGTTCCTTGGAGCGCAGGAGGATGAGGGGTGATCAAGAGAGGAATAGATCGGGTGGATGCACAGAGTCTCTTGCCCAGAGTAGGGGAATCGAGGACCAGAAGACAAATTGTAGGTTTAAGGTGAAGGGGGAAGAGGTTTAATTGGAATCTGAGGAGTAACTTTTTCACATAGGGTGTATGTATGGAACGAGCTGCCAGAGGAGGTAGTTGAGGCTGGGACTATCCCAAAGGGGGAGAGAGGCGGTGAGAGAGGGGGAGGGGGAAGGGGGAGAGGGAGAGGGAGAGGGAGGGGGAGGGGGAGGGGAGGGGGGTGGAGGGGGATAGGGATAGGGAGGGGGGAGGGGGAGGGAGAGGGGTAGAGGGAGAGGGAGAGAGGGAGAGGGAGAGGGAGGGGGAGGGGGAGGGGGGAGAGGTGGAGATGGGGAGATGGGGAGATAGGGGAGAGGAGAGGGAGAGAGAGGGGGAGAGGGGGGAGGGGGAGAGGGGGAGAGGGGGAGAGATGAGAGGGGGAGAGGGGGAGAGGGAGAGAGGGAGAGGGGGAGAGAGGGAGAGGGGGAGAAGGGAGAGGGGGAGAGAAGGGGAGAGGGGGAGAAGAGGGGGTGAGAGGGAGGAGAGGGGGGAGAGAGAGAGGGGGGAGAGGGGGAGAGAGGGGAGAGGGGGGAGAGGGAGGGGGGAGGGGGGAGAGTGGGAGGGGAGAGGGGAGGGGGAGAGGGAGAGGGAGAGGAGAAGGGGAGAAGGGGGAGGGGAGAGGGGAGGAGGGGGAGAGGGGGAGAGGGGGGAGAAGGGGGGGAGGGGGAGAGGGGGAGAGGGGGAGTGGGGAGAGGGGGAGAGGGGGAGAGAGGGAGGGAGGGAGAGAGAGAGAGAGGGAGGGAAGGAGAAAGAAAGTGAGACAGAAAGACAAATACAATCAAAGAATGAGAGACTAAATGAGAGGGAAAGAGAGTTGGATAAAAGAGAGAGAGAAACAGACGGACAAAAATATGGACGGTGTATGTGATAATAAGAAACCTAAATAAGAAACCTATCTTTAAATGCAATCAATAGGCCATTGGCAGCGGTGGCTCCAGCTGCCAAGAGCACAGCCTCAGTAGTTCTCTCCCTTCCTCCTCTCCCTCTCCTTTTAAGACGTTCTTTAAACTCCAATTTCTGCTTTTGGAGATCTGCTGTAATATCTCCACATGCGTTTAGCATCAAATCTTGTTCAGTGCTGCCACTATGAAGCACCTCATGAGTTCATAAGTGATAGGAGCAGAATTAGGCCATTCGGCCCATCAAGTCTACTCTGCCATTCGATCACGGCTGATCTATCTTTCCCTCTCAACCCCATTCTCCTGCCTTCTCCCCATAACCCCTGACACCCGCACTAATCAACAATCTATCTATCTCTACCGTAAAAAATATCCATTGACTTGGCCTCCACAGCCTTCCATGGCAATGAATTCCACAGATTCGCCACCCTCTGACTAAATAAATCCCTCCTCGTCTCCTTCCTAACGGAAGGCCCTCGCACGTCAGTCACTTTACCACGTTAAACATACTTTATAAATGAATTTTGTCTTCGGTTTATAGATTTTGCTAATACTGAGAAGTAGAAACAGGGAACTGCAGGTACTGGTGTACAAAAAACGACAGAGTGCTGGAGTAACTCAGCGGGTCAGGCTGCATCTCTGGAGAACAAGGATAGGCAACATTTCAGGTCCCGACCCGAAACGTCACCTATCCATGTCCCCCAGAGATGCTGCCTGACCCTTTGAGTTAGTTTAGTTTAGTTTAGAGATACAGCGCGGAAACAGGCCCTTCGGCCCACCGAGTCTGCACCGACCGGCACACTAACACTATCCTACACCCACTAGGGACAATTGACACTTTTCACAAGCCAATTAACCTTCAAACCTGCGCGTCTTTGGAATGTGGGAGGAAACTGAAGATCTCGTGGAAAACCCACTCGGTCACGGGGAGAACGTGCAAACTCCGTACAGACAGCGCCCGTGGTCGGGATCGAACCCTGGTCTACTGGCGCTGTAATAGCCCTGTCCCACGGCACGAGTTCATTCCAAGAGCTCTCCCGAGTTTAAAAAAAAATCAAACTCGTGGTAAGCACGGAGAATGAACGTGGCGGGTACGTCGGAGCTCGGGGACGTCTCTTGGCGGCTCGTAACGCTAACGGCAGGTACTCGGGAAGACTCGCTAACGGCAGGTACTCGGGAAGACTCGCTAACGGCAGGGAAGCCCGGGAAGACTCGTGAAGATTTGTCAACATGTTGAAAAATGTCCACGAGAGCCCCGAGTACCGACGAGCGGCCATTACCGTAAACCTCCGAGTTCGAATCGGGGCAAACCCGGGAGAACTCTTGGAATGAACTCGTACCGTGGGGCAGGGGGTTTACGGCAGCAACTCTACCGCTGCGCCACCGTGCCGCCCAAAGTTACTCCAGTTCTTTGCGTCTTTATTTGCTGAAACCGGGAGCGCCTTTTTTATTCCACTGAATCGTACTTCCTGGCAATACTGTCGTTAATTCTCTTGTCTGCTGCTTCACTAACAAGTGTGAAGACTCATCATGGAACACCGGTGGGTTCCCAGCATCACTGGTCCCCTCCTCATTATCGGGGATCATTACTGTACACACACATCCATCCATCCATCCTTCCCCCGTGTTGGCACAATGTACACACTGAGCTCTCGATGCTCTGCACAGGAGGAACCCATCTCTCCCAGGACCCCTGTGTGAAAATACAATCTGCCCGAGTGATAATGAAAGCAAGGTTGAGAAAATTAGCAAGTCAGATGGTTTGGCCTGCCTGCTGATTGCTTGAGGGTGTGAACACCCACCCCCTTGAACAGATGAATCTCGGCCAAACTGGAAGCTCGAGCAGGTCCCGTTTACTCCCACTGCCTGAGCGGGCGCTTTGACTAATCTGAGGTCCGCTCTGATTCGTACCGCACCAGATTCAGGTGGTGTCGGAAGGAACTGCAGATGCCGGTCGGCACGGACTCGATGGGCCGAAGGGCCTGTTTCAGCGCTGTACCTCTAAACTAAACTAACCCAAAGGGTCAGGAACATGGACAGGTGACGTTTTCAGGCAGGAACCTGAAATGTTGCCTGATCCTTGTTCTCCAGAGATGCTGCCTGACCCGCTGAGTTACTCCAGCACTGTGTCTTTTTTTGTAACCAGTACCTGCACTTCCTTGTTTCTACTCCAGCATTTTGTGTCTAGCACTGGATTCAGGAACAGTTTCATCCCAGCTGCTATCAGGCAAATGGCCAGTCCTCTCATCAGCATCAATCCTGACCTCCCATCTACCCCATTGGAGACCTTTGTACTATTTTTTTCTACACTAAAGGGCCTGTCCCACTGTACAAGCTAATCCAAGAGCTCTCCCGAGTTTAAAAAAAAATCAAACTCGTGGTAAGCACGTAGAATGTACGTAGCGGGTACGTCGGAGCTCGGGGACGTCTCTTAACGGCTCGTAACGCTAACGGCAGGTACTCGGGAAACGCGGTAAGCTCGGGAAGACTCGTGAAGATTTTTCAACATGTTGAAAAATGTCCACGAGAGCCCCGAGTACCGACGAGCGGCCGTTACCGTAGATCTCCGAGTTCGAATCGGGGGAAACTAAGGAAACATAGAAATTAGGTGCAGGAGCAGGCCATTCGGCCCTTTGAGCCTGCACCGCCATTCAATATGATCATGGCTGATCATCCAACTCAGTATCCTGTACCTGCCTTCTCTCCATACCCCCTGATCCCCTTAGCCACAAGGGCCACATGCAACTCCCTCTTAAATAGGAGAATTAGCTCGTACAGTGGGACAGCCCCTTAAGTCTTGTACTCTCCCTGCGCACTGTGGGTGACTTGATAGATGTTCCTTTCTGTGACTGGGCAGCACGCAAACAAAAGCTTTTCACTGCACGTGTCGGAAGGAACTGCAGATGCTGCTTTAAACCGAAGATAGACACAAAAAGCTGGAGGAACAGCGGGACAGAAGGAGAGCAGGAATGGGTGACGTTTCAGGTCGAGACCCTTCTTCAGACGGAGAGTCAGGGGAGAGGTAAACGAGAGATATAGACGGTGATATAGAGGGATATAGATCCGTGGCACGGTGTGGGAATATCACCAAACGCTACACCATTGTGCCACGCCATACTTGGACATGCGTTCCTGGCCATTTACCAGCCCGTGTGAGAGTCTCCATACTGATTTATGCTCAGTGGAGCAGACAGCACTGGAGCCCTCCAGGATGAAAGGATCACCGTTATGGAGGAGAGAGCCCGTGCGTGAACACTGGCCTTGGACGGATTGCCTGCGGAGGAGTCAGCCACAGCCGGTGGGTAGAGGGGAGCGGAGAGACCCGACAGAACAGCCCTCCTTTTGGAATAGGACACGGGCAGCAGAGGCGACGAAACCAAACGCAGAGAAAACAGCCTGAGATTAGCAAAAGTTAAGCAACTTTACTCAGTCTCTCTCTTGCATTAAGTGGACAGCCCGATTGCAATCTTGAACATTCCTCTCTTTGACTGGACTGCAAGCAAACAAAAGCTTTTCACTGTACTTTGGAAGACACGATAATAATGAACTACATTCGACTGAACTAAACCACTGGGCTAATAAACCAGAGAGATAGCGGCTAAATGTGGAGGAAAGGACTGCAGATGCTGGTTTAAATCGAAGGTAGTCACAAAATGCTGGAGTAACTCAGCGGGACAGGCAGCATCTCTGGAGAGAAGGAATGGTCCATACTCTGTCTGCATATCTGTGTAGGAAGGACCTTCAGATGCTGTTTTACATCGAAGATAGACACAAAAATGCTGGAGTAACTCAGTGGGAACAGGCAGCATCTCCGGATGGAAGGAATGTGTGATGTTTCGGGTCGAGACCCTTCTTCAGCTTGTGCCTCCGCCTTCTACCTTGGGGATTCCAACTCCGTTTCCAGGCCTCCCGGTTCGGACCCAACCCAACAGGGACTGAGAGGAGTCGATCCACCGTTTTCTGCAACAGTCCTCCTTCCGTGCCTTGCGTTCTACCAGTCTGAAGAAAGGTCTCGCCTGATTGTTAAGGTGCTTGTTAAGGGTTTGGAAGATTGCTAAGGGTTTGGACACTCTAGAGGCAGGAAACATGTTTGGGGGAGTCCAGAACCAGGGGCCACAGTTTAAGAATAAAGAGTAAGCCATTTAGAACGGAGACGAGGAAACACTTTTTCTCACAGAGTTGTGAGTCTGTGGAATTCTCTGTCTCAGAGGGCGGTGGAGGCGGGTCCTCTGGATGCTTTCAAGAGAGAGCTAGATAGGGCTCTTAAAAATAGCGGAGTCAGGGGATATGGGGATTAGGCAGGAACGGGGTACTGATTGGGGATGATCAGCCATGATCACATTCAATGGCGGTGCTGGCTCGAAGGGCCGAATGGCCTGCTCCTGCACCTATTGTCTATTGAAATGTCACCCATTCCTTCTGTCCAGAGATGCTGCCCGTCCCGCTGAGTTACTCCAGCATTTTGTGTCTACCTTCTGTCTACATATCTGTTCCTCTATCTCCCGTTGGTCATTGGGAAGCTTATAGTATAATCAGCCACTTTTAGTCCTTCTCCCTCTTTCCCCTCTCCCTCAGCCCACTGTCTCCGCCTCTACTTTTCCTCTTCCTGCCTCCCCACCCCCACATCAGTCTGAAGAAGGGTCTCGACCCGAAATGTCACCTATTCCTTTGCTACATAGATGGGGGATCTTATAGAAAATTATAAAAGGACTGGACAAGCTACATGCAGGAAAAATGTTCCCAATGTTGGGCGAGTCCAGAACCAGGGGCCACACAGTCTTAGAATAAAGGGGAGGCCATTTAAGACTGAGGTTAGAAAAAACTTTTTCACCCAGAGAGTTGTGAATTTGTGGAATTCCCTGCCACAGAGGGCAGTGGAGGCCAAATCACTGGATGGATTTAAGAGAGAGTTAGATAGAGCTCTAGGGGCGAGTGGAATCAAGGGATATGGGGAGAAGGCAGGCACAGGTTATTGATTTGGGACGATCTGCCATGATCACAATGAATGACGGTGCTGGCTCGAAGGGCCGAATGGCCTCCTCCTGCACCTATTTTCTATGTTTCTGAAGAAGGGTTTCGGCCCGAAACGTCGCCTATCTCCTTCGCTCCATAGATGCTGCTGCACCCGCTGAGTTTCTCCAGCATTTTGTGTACCTTCTATGTTTCTATGCTGCCTCACCCGCTGAGTTTCTCCAGCATTTTTGGCTACCCCTTCGATTTTTCCACCATCTGCAGTTCCTTCTTAAACATCAGCCACCCAGTGTATTTTCTGCATCACTGCCTGCTCTCTCTGCTGCACCCAATTAATCTAATGACATATGCAAACAGGACTGCTGTCCCCAACATCTTCCAGTGACCAAGCAGGCAACATATTAGCATGTTGTTTATATACTCCTTTGTCAGATCTCCTTTGCAGGACATGGGACAACACACGGACCACAGAGCCATTAAAGACCACAGTGTCTTAATATTTAGTCAATTGGCTGCATCTGCAGCCTATTTGTTTCATGACTTTGGCCAAATCAGTCCAATTTATCTTGACAAATATCATCAACGGTTCAGTGATAGCAATGCAGAGTGAAAAGGCAAACAGAACATTTCCGTAATTGGGATCTCAAATAATAGCAGCTGTCTTCATTTAGCTCCAAGGTCAGAGGACAGAAGCAAACTGCTCAGGAAACCTCTCTAACGACCATTCAAACCCATCCTCCTTGCTTGTTTTGATATTTAAATTGCGGATTAACACTTACTGCCATTCTACCAATTGCAAGAAGGCTTCTGTAATAAAATGTTAAAGATATTATATCAATACAATTTCTTGTTGCCGCGCTTGCCTTCACGCTGATGGCTGTGCGGAGTGCAAAACAGCTGCGCTGCAATGCTCAAAGGCCAAGAGATACAGCATGGAAACAGGCCCTTCAGCCCACCCAGTCCACTATTGGTCAACCATTACCACTAGTTTCATGTTTCAAGATTTATTGTCATGTGTCCCAGACAGGACAATGAAATTCTAGCTTTGCTTCAGCACAACAGAATATAGAAGGCGCGAATACAGAACAGATCAGTGTGTCCATATACCATTATATAAATATATACGCACATGAATAAATAAAACAGATACGGTGCAAATAAACAGATAATGGTCCATTAATGTTCAGAGTTTTGTTTCATTTGAGTTTAGTAGCCTGATGGCTGTGGGGAAGCAGCTATTCCTGAACCTGGTCGTTGCAGTCTTCAGGCTCCTGTACCTTCTACCTGAAGGTAGCGGGGAGATGAGTGAGTGGCCAGGATGGTGTGGGTCCTTGATGATGCTGCCAGCCTTTTTGAGGCAGCGACTGCGATAGATCCCCTCGATGGCAGGGAGGTCAGAGCCGATGATGGACTGGGCAGTGTTTACTACTTTTTGTAGTCTTTTCCGCTCCTGGGCGCTCAAGTTGCCGAACCAAGCCACGATGCAACCGGTCAGCATGCTCTCTACTGTGCACCTGTAGAAGTTAGAGAGAGTCCGCCTTGACAGACCGACTCTCCGTAATCTTCTCGGGAAGTAGAGACGCTGATGAGCTTTCTTTACATTCGCATCCACTCCCTACACACTTTAAGGGCAATTTAGCCCACAAACACACTAGTCCTATGAGAGGAAACCCGGCCACCCAGAGGATATAGGGTAGAACATGCAAACTCCACACAGACAGCACCCAAAGTCAAGATCGAACCTGGGTCTCTGGCGCTGTGAGGCATTGGGTCTACCCGCTGCGCCACCGTGCGGTCCCAACAGTGTTAATGCGCTTGGTCAGAATCAGTCTGAAGAAGGGTCCCGACAGGAAACGTCACCTATCCATGTTCTCCAGAGATGTCGCCTGACCCGTTGAGTTACTCCAGCACTGTGTCCCTTTGTGTAGACCAGCATTTGCCGTTCCTTGTTTCTACATTCTAAAGTTTTTGGACTGTTTACACCCTCCTTCTCTGTGACCAAGGAGGCTTTGAAAAAACAAAATCAAGTCTGGGGTAAGATTGATGTTGGTGAGAGGTTCAGCAACAGGCAGGCCAAGGGCCTGTTTGTAGGTGAAGTGGTCTCTAGAACATTGGCCCAGGTGTGCAGGGAGCGGTTGAGAAAGTGGGACAACGTAGAACTGGTATGAATGGATGGATGGGATTGTTTCCACGCTGTTTCTCTGAACCTTCTTCTGCTCCTGTCGTACGTCTTTTAGACCTGCAGCTCCGTTGCGGCGAGCCTGGCCAACGTGTCATCGCCCAGGTCAATCAGACCTCGTTGACCGTTGCGGTGGCCGGTGTTTGGGGCAACTGGTGACTCTGTGTTGCGTTTTTATCCAGCCGTGCCTGCTCGCTGAATGTCATTAATACCCAGCTTCAGTCTTGGAACCCAAATCAATAGCAGACTCTGCACTCCCTGCACTCTGCACTAAATATCCCTCAGGAATTTGGGCGTTCAATATGCAGCCAAAGCCACGACGAGTTAATCAGCCATTAGGACAAAAGTTGTTCCCATGTCCCATTTACTGGCTGCCACAGTCATGCCCCTGTCCCACTTGGGAAACCTGAACGGAAACCTCTGGAGACTTTGCGCCCCACCCAAGGTTTCCGTGCGGTTCCCGGAGGTTTTTTGTCCTCCGGCAACCGCCTTCAACCAGCATCGCAACCGGCTTCGACTGAAAAACTACCGATTTTTAAAACGCAAACCACTTTCGACCATTAGGGAGACGGACAAAAACCTCCGGGAACCGCACGGAAACCTTGGGTGGGGCGCAAAGTCTCCAGAGGTTTCCGTTCAGGTTTCCTAAGTGGGACAGGGAGCATTACAGTGCTCCCGTGTTTCAGACACATCGCCATCTTACAACACAGCCTGCATGGCGATTTGATGATGATGATTTTTTTTTGTCACTTTTACCAAGCTAGGCACCGAGACCACACCCCACCCCCCGCCACCATGCCGGGTCCCCCTTAGTTCTAGAGGCTCCGGCCTCATCGCATACTGACCCGACCTCAGCCACTCCCGGTCTACATCCGCGGAGGCTCCGACTCACCCTCAGGGTTCCTCTCCACATCATCCCGACCCGACCACCTCGCTCTGACCGCTCATAAGATCATAAGGGATAGTATCATTAGGCCATCCGGCCCGTCAAGTCTACTTCAGCATTGCATGCCACTTGTCCTCAACAGACAATAGACAATAGGTGCAGGAGTAGGCCATTCGGCCCTTTGAGCCAGCACCGCCATTCAATGTGATCATGGCTGATCATCCCCAATCAGTACCCCGTTCCTGCCTTCTCCCCATATCCCCTGACTCCGCTATTTTTAAGAGCCCTATCTAGCTCTCTCTTAAAAGCATCCAGAGAACCGGCCTCCACCGCCATCTTAGGCAGAGAACTCCACAGACTCACCACTCTCTGTGAGAAAAAGTGTTTCCCCGTCTCCGTTCTAAATGGCCTACCCCGCATTCTTAAACTGTGGCCCCTGGTTCTGGACTCCCCCAACATCGGGAACATGTTTCCTGCCTCTAGCGTGTCTAACCCTTAACAATCTTATATGTTTCAATGAGAATCCCTCTCATCCTTCTAAACTCCAGAGTGTACAAGCCCAGCTGCTCCATCCTCTCAGCATATGACAGTCCCGCCATCCCGGGAATTAACCTTGTAAACCTACGCTGCTCTCCCTCAATAGCAAAAATGTCCTTCCTCAAATTAGGGGACCAAAACTGTACACAATACTCCGGGTGTGGTCTCACTAGGGCTCTGTACAACTGCAGAAGGACCTCTTTGCTCCTATATTCGATTCCTCTTGTTATAAAGGCCAACATGCCATTTGCTTTCTTCACTGCCTGCTGTACCTGCATGCTTACTTTCGTAGACTGATGTACAAGGACCCCCAGATCCCGTTGTACTCCCCCTTTTCCCAACTTGACACCATTTAGATAGTAACGTCAATTAGATGGTAACGAGGTGTGTGCGTGCGTGTGCGTGTGTGTGTGTTCGTTCATGTTCATAAGTGATATGTTCTCCCTGTGACTGCGTGGGTTTCCTCCGGGTGCTCCGGTTTCCTCCTACATCCGAAAGACGTGTATGTTTGTAGGTTAATTGGCTTCTGTAAATTGTCCCCAGTAGGTAGGATAGACTCGATGGGCCGAAGGGCATGTTACTAGGCTGTATCTCCCTACACATATACCATGACTGATACGAAACAGAATTGGAGCCAATCCTCCCTTTACTTTAACCTTATTTCTCGGCGTCTATGACAAGACATTCTTGCCATAGAGGGAGTACAGAGAAGGTTCACCAGACTGATTCCTGGGATGGCACGCCTTCCATATGAAGAAAGACTGGATAGACTCGGCTTGTACTCGCTGGAATTTAGAAGACTGAGGGGGGATCTTATAGAAACTTACAAAATTCTTAAGGGGTTGGACAGGCTAGATGCAGGAAGATTGTTCCCGATGTTGAGGAGGCCCAGAACAAGGGGTCACAGTTTAAGGATAAGGGGGAAGTCTTTTAGAACCGAGATGAGAATTTTTTTTCACACAGAGAGTGGTGAATCTGTGGAATTCTCTGCCACAGAAAGTAGTTGAGGCCAGTTCATTGGCTATATTTAAGAGGGAGTTAGCTGTGGCCCTTGTGGCTAAAGGGATCAGGGGGTATGGAGAGAAGGCAGGTACAGGATACTGAGTTGGATGATCAGCCATGATCATATTGAATGGCGGTGCTGGCTCGAAGGGCCGAATGGCCTCCTCCTGCACCTATTGTCTATGTTTCTATGTTTCTATGTCAGAAGCTCTAAGTTGAATTATCGCTATACTATCTGTCAAGGGTATTGATTTTCTTCAGTATTCAGAGGTTTTAGATTTCTGAAACAAAACAAACGTGGAAAAATACACTGAATAGGTTCTCATTCAGAGCGGCTCATCGATTGGTGAGCTACCCATTCACTGTCGCTGTTTGCTCACCAACTCAAATTGCTTTTAACGCTACGAGCTGAGAAGCTGCGCTCGTGCTTTTGAATCTTTCATGAAAAGCCCGCATTCAGGAGGTCCAAGCGGGAACAAAAGGAGATACAATAGCATACGAGAAGAATGATATTCGGAGACAGTGCAATATGGAAGTCATTTTTGTCCATTCAATCAATACATCTGTGGAATTCATTGCCACAGAAGGCTGTGGAGGCTAAGTCAATGGATATTTTTAAGGGATAGATAGATCGATTGTTAATTAGTGCGGGTGTCGGGGGTTATGGGGAGAAGGCAGGAAAATGGGGTTATGCCCCATCCCACTTAGGAAATCTGAACGGAAACCTCTGGAGACTTTGCGCCCCACCCAAGGTTTCCGTGCGGTTCCCGGAGGTTTTTGTCCAGCAATGACTAAAAAATGGTTTCGACCGGAGTTTCCTCCAGAGGTTCCGTTCAGGTTTCCTAAGGGGACTGATTGAGTGGACCTGAACTTCAGAGTGCTGATCTACCTCTTTGTGACCCTCAGACTATCCTTGTTTAAGAAAGAACTGCAGATGCTGGTAAAATCGAAGGTAGACAAAAATGCTGGAGAAACTCAGCGGGTGAGGCAGCATCTATGGAGCGAAGGAATAGGGTCTCGGCAAAGATTTAATTGGAACCTGAGGGGCAACTTTTTAACACGGAGGGTGGCGAGCAGATGGAATGAGCTTCCAGTGGGACGCAGTTGAGGCAGGTAGTAGAACAACAGTCAAAACAAATTTGGACAGGTAAATGGATAGGAAAGCTTTAGAGGGACGTGGGTCATACAATAGACAATAGACAATAGGAGCAGGAGTAGGCCATTTGGCCCTTCGAGCCAGCACCGCCATTCAATTTAATTTTTATACTGTCCCTGACGTTCCTTGTCAGCCATGGTCGTCCCTTACTCCCCTTGGAATCTTTCTTCCTCCTAGGAATGAACTGATCCTGCACCTTCTGTATTATTCCGAGAGATACACCTGCCGTTTTTGTTCCACTGTCATCCCCGTACATGGCCCAGGTGGGACAGCATGGATGGGGCATCTTGTTCAGCAAGGGCAAGTTGGGCCGAGGGGACTGTTTACGTGCTGTATGACTCTATGGCCATTTTACAGACACATAAACAGGCGGAGAATAGAGGGACTTGGACCATGTTCAGGCAGATGGTAGATTAGCATCCTGGTTAGCACAGACATGTAGGGCCGAATGGCCTGTTCCTTTGCTCTACTGTTCTATGTTACTGATAGTGTGTGAGAATGACACGATAGATAATGAAATCTATCACCAACAAACTATTTTTTTAAAAATATTGATTATATTGACATAATTAGTTTTAAAATACCCCGAACCGTCTTCCAATGATTGGTTTGGTTTGGTCACTGTTGTTTAATGGCTATCTTAGATTTTCCGCTCCTTAAATGCGATTTGATAGCTGTCATGTTCCTTGCCTCTACAGTGTTCAATTGAGCAATGGCCTGCTGGCAGTAGGTCTTAATAACAGACCAGGTTCGTCAAAAGCAATGGGCCGTGACTAACAATCTGTAAAGTCTAGCCACTCCAAGCCCCCTGCTGGAAGCTGACAGACTGGGATTAAGGATGTGCATTAAAGGGCCTGTCCCACATGGCGATTTGTTTCGGCGACTGACTGCCGGCATCATTGACTGACGCATGGGGTCACCGAAAAAGTCGCGGCGTGACGACATATTTCCTCAATTGTCGCAACATTTTTTTTTGTCACCGCTGGATTTTGAAATGTTCAAAATATCTTTGAGCGACCCTGATACGTCAGTCAACGACGCCGGCAGTGGCCAAAAATATTGGCAAGTGGGACAGGCCCTTTAGGGTGATGTCCCCAGTCACTGCCATCAAAAGCTCGCATATCAGTCCCTGACGGAGAAAAGGCGGTAATAGAAACATAGAAAACATAGACAATAGGTGCAGGAGTAGGCCATTCGGCCCTTCGAGCCTGCACCGCCTTCAATATGATCATGGCTGATCATCCAACTCAGTATCCTCTCCATACCCCCTGATCCCTTTAGCCACAAGTGCCACATCTAACTCCCTCTTAAATATAGCCAATGAACTGGCCTCAACTACCTTCTGTGGCAGAGAATTCCACAAATTCACCACGCTCTGTGTGAAAAAAAAATTCTCATCTCGGTCCCAAAAGACTTCCCCCTTATCCTTAAACTGTGTGACCCCTTGTTCTGGACTTCCCCAACATCGGGAACAATCTTCCTGCATCTAGCCTGTCCAACCCCTTAAGAATTTTGTAAGTTTCTATAAGATCCCCCCTCAATCTTCTAAATTCTAGCGAGTACAAGCCGAGTCTATCCAGTCTTTCTTCATATGAAAGTCCTGACATCCCAGGAATCAGTCTGGTGAACCTTCTCTGTACCCTAATGATTCTATATACCATGTATGTTATTCCAATGCTGCCAAACTTCACCTCATCGTTGCCCCTCTCCAGCACACGCGTTTTTAAGAATGTTGTGTGTCGGAAGGAACTGCAGATGCCGGTTTAGATCAAAGATAGACACTAAATGCTGGAGTAACTGGGCGGGACCGGCAGCATCTCTGGAGAGAAGGAATGGGTCACGTTTCAGGTGTGAAGAAGGGTCTTGACCTGCAACGTCACCCATTCCTTCCTTCTCTCCAGAGATGCTGCCTGTCCCGTTGAGTTACTCCAGCCTTTTGTGTCTATCTTTTTAAGCATGTCTGTCGCTCAATGATGCTCTCTGCCAACTGTAACTCAGGGGGTAAGCAGCCTCTTCTCAGACTCAAAGGTTGCTGGTACAAGTCCCGCTCCGGACACTCGATCAATAAAGATGACATTCACAACGAAAGCTCATCGACTCCTCTTCTTCCTTAGAAGATTGAGGAGATTCAGGATGTCGACAAATACTCCATCAAACCTCCTACAGGTGCCCTGTAGCGAGCATGCCTAAAGTTATGGGGAGAAGGTAGGAGAATGGTGTTGAGAGGAAAAATTAGATCAACCAAGATTGAAGTGTGGAATCGACTCGATGGGCTGAATGGCCTAATTCTGCTCCTAAATCTTATGGTCTAATTTACTATGCATCGTACAATCTGGTGAATCTATATCGGAGCTGGGGGTCAGAAGGACTTGATATTCAGCCCCTCAGTCTAAAGCTGTCAAAGCTGACTCACTTTAATTTAGTTGAGAGATACTGCGTGGAAACAGGCCCTTCGGCCCACAGAGTCCGCACCGACCAGCGATCCCCCGCTCACTAACACCATCCTACACACACTAGGGATAATTTACACTTAGACCAAGCTAATTGGCCTACAAACCTAGAGGTCTATGGGGTGTGGGAGGAAACCAAAGATCTTGGAGAAAACCCACGCAGAACGTACAAACTCCGTATGGACAGCGCCCGAGGTCAGGATCGAACCCTGGTCTCCGGCGCCGTAGGGCAGCAACTCTACCGCTGCGCCACCGTTCCACCCACTCAAACTGAATGTTTTCAACGGACGTATTTCTTGTTAGCCTGTTTTTCTACTTGAGAAACAATGAGGCCTACAACACAGTTATAGGCCTGAGCAATAAATAAAGTGCTGGAGGAACTCCACAGGTCAGGAAACATTTGGGGAGCGAACAGATAAGAGATATTTCAAGTCAAGACCCTTCTTCAGACCCTATTTCCTCACAATCAGAAGAAGGCCCCATCACCTGTCCATTACCTCACCAGATGCTGCCTGACGCACTGAATTCTTCCAACTTTATGTTTGGCTCAGGATTCCAACATCTGCAGTGTCTACAATGTTAATTCCCGGGATGGCGGGTCCTGTCATATGCTGAGAGAATGGAACAGCTGGGCTTGTGCACTCTGGAGTTTAAAAGGATGAGAGGGGATCTCATTGAAACATATAAGATTGTTAAGGGCTTGGACACGCTAGAGGCAGGAAACATGTTCCCGATGTTGGGGGAGTCCAGAACCAGGGGCCACAGTTTAAGAATAAGGAGTAAGCCATTTGGAACGGAGACGAGGAAACACTTTTTCTCACAGAAAGTGGTGCGTCTGTGGGATTCTCTGCCTCAGAGGGTGGTGGAGGCAGGTTCTCTGGATGCTTTCAAGAGAGAGCTAGATAGGGGTCTTAAAGATAGCGGAGTCAGGGGATATGGGGAGAAGGCGGGAACGGGGTACTGATTGGGGATGATCAGCCATGATCACATTGAATGGCGGTGCTGGCTTGAAGGGCCGAATGGCCTACTCCTGCACCTATTGTCTATTGTCTCTGAAGCCCAAACTCCCACGTATAACTTCACGGGTGGAGGTTTTGTCGATGAAAAAATGTGTTAGGTCCCAAAAGACACCTGGATCCAATAAAAATTAATTCACATCTAAGTAATATGTTTCAATTTAATACAAATATAGGGCTGGGAAAGGCTGAAACGATGTAGACTGGAATAACACATTCTTTCTATTATCTATAAAATTGATCTGAAGTGATTTATCACGAGACAGGATAAAGTTGCCTTTTATTAAAAAAAGGGTTTATCCACCAATCTGTACGGTACAGATGGCAATAACAATGTATTTTATGTAAAGTGCCAACAAATTGTTGGAATTATGGATCTAAGAACTTGTGCTTGAATAGATAAAACACTTTTTTTTCCACAAAGGGATGTATTAAAACTGCACTGGTGGAATTCCTGAGGGTTTAACTAATTGTGTCAGAGGCACACAGGGTAAGTCACCTCGAGTCTATCATTGTTCTTAAAGAGATTCACCGTCTCTCTCATGTGCTCTAAGTTTCTGGAGGCAGGAGTCTCCAGACGCTGTTAAAAAGCTACTGACACCATGGCAACTGGTACATCAGAAAAAATTCCGAATCTTCAGCATGAAAGGTTTTGGAAATATTCCCCGTGGGGAAGAGCAACATGCAATCCCAGGTTTCAAGGCGGCAGGGAACAAGGCAGCAGCCAACGTTCATTTATCAGAATAATGTAATTAAAAGGACATTTAACAGAGAAACATGTTTACTGTGCTGTTAATGTAGTGAATTATCACCAAGGTACTCCAGTGAGAGGGAAATCAGACAAGATTTGGTGCTGGGCCCTCAGGAAACGTTACTGGAGATGACCAAAAGGTTGGTCAGGGAGTCGGGTTTTAATGAGCATCTTAGACAATAGACAATAGGTGCAGGAGTAGGCCATTCGGCCCTTCGAGCCAGCACCGCCATTCAAGGTGATCATGGTTGATCATCCACAATCAGTTCCCCTTTCCTGCCTTCTCCCCATATCCCCTAAAGGCAGCTTTATCCTGTCTTGTGATAAATCACTTTAGATCAATTTTATAGATAATAGAAATAATGTGTTATTACAGTCTACATCCTTTCAGCCTTTCCCAGCCCTATATTTGTATTAAATTGAAACATAATACTTAGATGTGAATTAATTTTTATTGGATCCAGGTGTCTTTTAGGACCTAACACATTTTTTAATTGACAAAACCTCCACCCGTGAAGTTATACATGGGAGTTTGGCCATCAGAGACAATAGACAATAGACAATAGATGCAGAAGTAAGCCATTTGGCCCTTCGAGCTAGCACCGCCATTCAATGTGATCATGGCTGATCATCCCCAATCAGTTCCCCGTTCCTGCCTTCTCCCCATATCCCCTGACTCCGCTATCTTTAAGAGCCCCATCTAGCTCTCTCTTGAAGGAAGAAGGGAGTAGCTGGAGGGTCCTTTATGAAACGGGCGGTTCCTCTGAGCTTGGAGACTTGCCCCGCAGGAGTCTGGTGGTCGCAGAGCCCTTGCAATCGAGGATAGAGTCACAGAGTCTTGGAGTTAGAAGTAGGCCCCTAGGCCCGACTCATCCATGCCGACCAAGTCTGAGGTCGGCCCATCTGCCTCCTTTTGGCTCGTGCTCCTCCAAACCTAATGCAGGGTTTCAACCTGAAACACCGACAATTCCTTCCACCTCCCTCACTTCCCCCCCCCCCCCCCCCCCCCCCTCCCTCACTTCCCCACTTCCACTGATGCTGCTTGACCCGATGAGTCCTTCCAGGAAATTGTTTATCGACTGAAACTGTTGATTTTTAATACCGAGCGCAAAATAACTGAATAATCTGGCCAATGACATTGATACAAGAACACTTGGAAAAAAGGGCTTCAAAACTCAATAGCGAGATTCCAAATGCGTAGGAAGGAACTGCAGACGCTGGTGTCAACCGCAGATAGACACAAAATGCTGGAGTAACTCAGCGGGACAGGCTGCGTCTCTGGTGAGAAAGAATGGTTTCGGGTTGAGACCCTTCAAAAGCAGCACCGGAGGGAGGGTTGTGCCACTTGGAGTTATCCATTAGGTGGCATATTAAACTGTACATGGATTCATTATTTGGAATATTGCGTGCAGTTCTGGTCATCCCATTACAGGAAATATGTGGAAGCTTTGGGGAAGGTACGGAGGAGGTTTACCAGAATGCTGCCTGGATTAGAGTGTTTCAGTTAGAGGGAGAGGTTGGATAGACTGAATTGTTTCAGACAATAGACAATAGGTGCAGGAGTAGGCCATTCGGCCCTTTGAGCCAGCACCGCCATTCGCTGTGATCATGATTGACCATCCACAATCATGTTCTTAATTTGACCATGTTGCTTGGAATGGAATACAAAATTGTGTGCCGTTTTGGCCCCCTAATTTGAGGAAGGACATTCTTGCTATTGAGGGAGTGCAGCGTAGGTTTACCAGGTTAATTCCCGGGATGGCGGCACTGTCATATGCTGAGAGAATGGAGCGGCTGGGCTTGTACACTCTGGAGTTTAGAAGGATGAGAGGGGATCTCATTGAAACATATAAGATTGTTAAGGGTTTGGACACGCTAGAGGCAGGAAACAGGTTCCCAATGTTGGGGGAGTCCAGAAGCAGGGGCCACAGTTTAAGAATAAGGGGTAAGCCATTTAGAAAGGAGATGAGGAAACACTTTTTCTCACAGAGAGTGGTGAGTCTGTGGAATTCTCTGCCTCAGAGGGCGGTGGAGGCCGGTTCTCTGGATGCTTTCAAGAGAGAGGTAGATAGGGCTCTTAAAGATAGCGGAGTCAGGGGATATGAGGAGAAGGCAGGAACGGGGTACTGATTGGGGATGATCAGCCATGATCACATTGAATGGCGGTGCTGGCTGGAAGGGCCAAATAGCCTACTCCTGCACCTATTGTCTATTGTCCATTGTCTAAATGCATCTTTCTTCTTTGGAATAACCTCAGAATGCCTGAAAGCGGACATGGACTCAGAATGCTGATTCCCTTCATGAGGGCTTGGTGCCAAAAGGAACCAAGGAGTCGGGCCAAGGTGAAAAAAGATTGCTGAGGATCAGGAGGGGCGGGATGAACTGTGAGGTTGAACCATTCCACAAAGGGAATCAGCTTGGTAAAACTCCAGATCGATCAACCTCCACCTCCAACTCCCGATTCCCCTCTCGAATAAAAAATAAAAGCACAATTATTCTACTGGCACACTGACCTTCTCACACCTCAACCAAAGTTGCATAAAGGGTGGCCCCACTTTCACGAGGTTTCACAAATTCTCCCGGGTTTTCCCCTTGATTCAAACTCGCAGAATGTTCGTAACCAGTCCGTAGGAGTTCGTGGATATGTCGTAGCGGCTCGTTACGCCAGCCGTAGGTACTACCAGTAAGTCGGGACGTTTTTATCCAGCCCGATTAAAAATGTCTACGAGTAAAAGAAATAGTCGGGATGAAGAAATTGCAACTTTTTACTCGTAAGGAGGGGCGTCGCATGGGAGTAAGACATACTCGTAGGAGTGTTCCCACAATCTTGATTTTTTTTAGGTTCTTTAAACTCGGCAGAGGTTAAGTCGTGAAGGTGGGACAGGCCCTTAATGGCATGACATCAATAGACAATAGACAATAGGTGCAGGAGTAGGCCATTCGGCCCTTCGAGCCTGCACCGCCATTCAATGTTATAGGAAACATAGAAAATAGGTGCAGGAGTAGGCCATTCGGCCCTTCGAGCCTGCACCGCCATTCAATATGATCATGGCTGATCATCCAACTGAGTATCCTGTACCTGCCTTCTCTCCATACCCCCTGATCCCTTTAGCCACAAGGGCCACATCTAACTCCCTCTTAAATATAGCCAATGAACTGGCCTCAACTACCTTCTGTGGCAGAGAATTCCACAGACTCACCACTTTGTCTTTGTGATGATCATCTGATCATCTCCAATCAGTACCCCGTTCCTGTCTTCTCCCCATATCCCCTGACTCCGCTATCTTAAGAGCCCTATCTAGCATCCAGAAACTGGCCTCCACCGCCGTCTGAGGCAGAGAATTCCACAGAATGGCATACATTTATATACTGCAGAATCATGCTGGGTACATATGTATATATATATATATATATATATATATATGTATATATATATAAATAATATTGTGTGTGTGTGTGTGTGTGTGTGTGTTTATATTTATATACACACACACACACAACACACACACACACACACACACACACACACCACACACCACACACACACACACACACACCTTTTATTTTATTTTTTTGCTGACCTTATCTAGGTTTTTGTATCCAGCAGGAAATAAATGCATGGAATCCCAGCTCTCCTGGTGCTAAAAATTAGCTAGGGTCCTTACATCATGATTAAGTAATAAACTCAGATCATTTCAATTATTTATCAATGGTTATAGAACCACATGAGTGCAAGGTTCTCACCAAGATGGAATCTGATGTAATAAGGCAGACAGAGGCAGTCTGATTGGATAGACACAAAATAAGGATTGGGTGACGTTTCGGGCCGAGACCATTCTTCAGCATCTGATGGTGGGTGAGTGAGCAGAGCGAACGCAACCTGCGGCAGCCGCGTGGAGCAGCGGTGGGAGGAGCCGGCGGCATCACTCTGGGGCAGGCCGATGACCCCTGCTTCATCGCCCTCATCTTCATTCTTGTATTCTCACTTTGAGGTCTGGTGTCCTGGACACCGGGCCTTAATGTGAGAATACAAGAACTGCACATCTCCTCGGAGGTCTGGCAACCTCCAACGTTACAGACGTTGGAGGCAGCAAGATGGCACCGTAACGCGGTGACTCTCTGCCGCTGTTCCAGACGGCTGTGGAGGCCAAGTCCAGGGATATTTTATGGATATATATGAGGAGAAGGCAGGAGAATGGGGTTAGGAGGGAGCGATAGAGCAGCCATAATTGAATGGCGGAGTAGACTAGATGGGCTGAATGGCATTCTGCTCCGATAGTTTATGAACTTATGAATGACCATTTTCTCTATTAATAAGCCACCATTGCTGGACATGGATAGGACAAGCTTTAGAGGGATATGGGCCAAATGCAGGCAGGTGCAATGAGTGTATCTGGGATCGGTATATGGACGGGAAAGGAATGGAGGGTTATGGTCTGAGTGCAGGTAGATGGGACTAGGTAAGAGTAAGTGTTCGGCACGGACTAGAAGGGCCGAGATGGCCTGTTTCCATGCTGTAATTGTTATACAGTTGTTATAAAGGTTGGCCTGTTTCCTCACTGTGGGACCCTATGACCCTTGATCCCAAGGCAATGCCCTTTTATGACAGAATCAAACACAAGGCTGATAACTGAGAAGTTTGAAATGTTGGCTGCCCAGCCTTTTTTTTAACATTGCAAATGTTCAAATGCAAACCCTATTTGTTAAATGTTTAAGAAGGAACTGCGGATGCCGGAAAATCGAAGGTGGACAAAAGTGCTGGAGAAACCTCAGCGGGTGCGGCAGCATCTCTGGAGCGAAGGAAATAGGCAACGTTTCGGGCCGAAACCCTTGGGTTTCGGCCCGAAACGTTGCCTATTTCCTATTTCCTTCGCTCCAGAGATGCTGCCGCACCCCGCTGAGTTTCTCCAGCACTTTTGTCCACCCTATTTCGTAATGTCCACCGTTCGTGTCCAACAAACATTGTGGCCTCAAACAATTCCATGAATATCATTGCCCTTCCGTTCTTTAAAGTTGCAGCAAGGAATTACATTTCTGAAACCTGCTACTAAGACAACAGCCAGGATTCATTCAGTGCCGCTGAGTGTCTGAGATGCAAGGAACTCATAATCCCTTCAGGGCAGCAGTTTAGATTATCACTGAGATTTCAGAAGCAATTTGTGGCGTAAATTGCATCGCCTACAGAGCCAATCGTGATTCAAAAGGCGCCTCATGAACGACTGGAGCAATAACTTGAATCTTATCTAAATTCTCACAGGAAATATTAGCTTGGTACATTATTTAAGGCAGGCTTCATATCCTGTGCCTTGCGTCGAACGGTTTATGGTGATGCTCAGCCGATATATATAGCACGAAGATAGGCACAAGATGCCGGAGTAACTCAGAGATCGGGCCTGGAGAGAAGGAACAGGTGACCTTTCAAGTCGAGACCCTCCTTCAGACTTAGCTTAACTTAGCAAAACACGTGAATGCGTTTCGCACCTAGCGTTGTCAAAGAAACTGCCAGGGCAGTGGAAGAGCCAAATATGATGGCGGTGCGTAAGAGGCTTTAGATAGGTACACGGATATCCAGGGAACGGAGGGATATGGAGCACAATCTCAAATCTTTTCTCTCCCCTTTCCAACTTGAATCAGCATCTTTTCTATAACAAAGTGTGCAGTCATATAGCAGAGAAACAGGCCCTTAGGCCCAGCTAGCCCATGCTGACCAACATGACCCATCTATGCTAGTCACACCCGCCCCCATTTGGCCCATATCCCTCTCAACTTTTCCAATCCATGTACCTGTCCAAATGTCTTTGTTGGTTGGTCTTTGTTCTGGTTTCAACGGCAGGCAGATTAGATTTGTTTATATTGGCTTCACCTTTGGCACACACATTGTGGACCGAAGGGCCTGTTCCTTTGCTGTGCTGTTCTATGCTGTATGTGAACGTTGATATTCAACGAAGGTATCAGGGCAAGGTAAAGTCGGATCCAAGAGGGAATCACAAAGGGGTTACAGATGCTACACGTGTCGCTTTACCTCCCCCCTCGACTCCATTCAAGGACCCAAGCAGTCATTCCAGGTGCGGCAGAGGTTCACCTGCACCTCCTCTAACCTCATCTATTGCATCCGCTGCTCCAGATGTCAGCTGATCTACATCGGTGAGACCAAGCGTAGGCTTGGCGATCGCTTCGCCCAACACCTCCGCTCGGTCCGCATTAACCAACCTGATCTCCCGGCGGCTCAGCACTTCGACTCCCCCTCCCATTCCGATTCCGACCTCTCTGTCCTGGGCCTCCTCCACGGCTAGAGTGAGCACCACCGGAAATTGGAGGAGCAGCAGCCTCATATTCCGCTTGGGCAGTCTGCACCCCAGCGGCATAAACATTGAATTCTCCAATTTCCGGTAGCCCTTGCTATCTCCCCCCCTTCTCAGCTCTCCCTCTTCCTCTTCCTTTCTCCTTTCTTCTCCCCGATCCCCCCCCCCCCCCCCCCCCCCCCCCCACCCTCCATCAGTCTGAAGAAAGGTTTCGGCCCGAAACGTTGCCTCTTTCCTTCGCTCCATAGATGCTGCTGCACCCGCTGAGTTTCTCCAGCACTTTTGTCTAAAGTCGGATCAAGGATAGTCCGAGGGTCACCCATGAGGCGGGTCACTGTATTTTTCTGCTCTCTCTGTGGAAAGAGACCCATTCTGCTCAGTCGTTCCTGATCGTTATATTTGTCTTAAGCTCTTTGCAAATCTTTTCTTCCCTCTCTCCTCTCCATTGTCTACTGGTTCTTAAAAATAGCGGAGTCAGGGGATATGGGGAGAAGGCAGGAACGGGGTACTGATTGGGGATGATCAGCCATGACCACATTGAATGGCGGTGCTGGCTCGAAGGGCCGGATGGCCTCCTCCTGCACCTACTGTCTATTGTCTCCAGCATTTCTTAATCTTGTTTTGGGAGTGCGGAAGGCGAGATTTCTGCAATGTGTTGATCTTTGTTAAAAGGATTTCAGAAACTCATTAACCTTGGGCGTGGAGATCCCACCACAAACTTGACCCCTCTCCTGCCTTGCCTTGCCCTGCGACAACACGCCAGATTGAGAATAACTCTATATGTCCAGCCATCGAGCAAGCAATCCTACAGTTAAATTTGTAGGAAGGAACTGCAGCTGCTGGTTTAAACAGAAGATAGACAGAAATAGCTGGAGTAACACAGAGGGACAGGCAGCATCTTCAGAGAGAAGGAATAGGTGACGTTTCGGGCCGAGACCCTTCTTCAGACTGAGTCGGGGGGAAAGGGAAACGAGAGATACAGACGGTGATGTACAGAGAGATAGAACAAATTAATGCAGAGAGACATAGGCAATGTCGAGAGATATTGTCAAAGCTGCCACAACCAGTTTTTATCCACGAGTAGTTGCTCTACTCAACAGCCAAAAATCTGTAGCCTCCCTTTGATCTGGTATTTTGTTGGTTCACATGCTTGACCAATGGTATTTTATCATTAATGTTTTATTATTATTAATGTTTAGTGTTTTCTGAGTCATTCGTAACTGTCACTGTATGTCATGTTGTTACTTGTGGGCGGAGCACCAAGGCAAATTCCTTGTATGTGAATTCTTCTGCAGTTGTATAGGGCTCTGGTGAGACCACATCTGGCGTATTGTGTCCAGTTTTGGTCTCCTAATTTGAGGAAGGACAACCTTGTGATTGAGGCAGTGCAGCGTAGGTTCACGAGATTGATCCCTGGGATGGCGGGACTGTCATATGAGGAAAGATTGAAACGACCAGGCTTGTATTCACTGGAGTTTAGAAGGATGAGGGGGGATCTTATAGAAACATATAAAATTATAAAAGGACTGGACAAGCTAGATGCAGGAAAAATGTTCCCAATGTTGGGTGAGTCCAGAACCAGGGGCCACAGTCTTAGAATAAAGGGGAGGTCATTTAAGACAGAGGTGAGAAAAAACTTTTTACCCAGAGAGTTGTGAATTTATGGAATTCCCTGCCGCAGAGGGCAGTGGAGGCCAAATCACTGGATGGATTTAAGAGAGAGTTGGATAGAGCTCTAGGGGCTAGTGGAGTCAAGGGATATGGGGAGAAGGCAGGCACGGGTTATTGATAGGGGACGATCAGCCATGATCACAATGAATGGCGGTGCTGGCTCGAAGGGCCGAATGGCCTCCTCCTGCACCTTTTTTCTATGTAATAAACTTACTTACGTATAGAGCAAATGAATGTAGATAATATAGATAAATGTAGAACAAATGAACGCAGAGAGATATAAAACAAATAAATGTACAAACATATAGAACAAATCCTACAGTTAAGCCCATACAGTTAGTTTAGTTTAGTTTAGAGATACAGCGCGGAAACAGGCCCTTCGGCCCGCGACACATTGATATTATCCTACACCCACGAGGGATAATTTTTACATTTACCGAGCCTTTTAAACTACAAACCTGTACATCTTTAGAGTGTGGGAGAAAACCCACGCAGGTCACGGGGAGAACGTACAAACTCCGTACAGACAGCACCCGTAGTCAGGTTCGAACCCGGGTCTCCAGTGCTCCATTCGCTGTAATGCCCCTGTCCCACCTAGGAAACCTGAACGGAAACCTCTTGAGACTTTGCGCCCCACCCAAGGTTTCCGTGCGGTTCCCGGAGGTTTTTGTCAGTCTCCCTAATGGACGAAAGTGGTTTCCGGATGTCTCCATCCCTCCCCCACCCAAGTCGCACCAGCTTCACGTTCTCAGCTTATGCCCCTGTCCTACTTAGGAAACCTGAACGGAAACCTCTGGAGACTTTGCGCCCCACCCAAGGTTTCCGTGCGGTTCCCGGAGGTTTTTGTCCTCCGGCAACCACCTTCGACTAGCGTCGCAACTGGCTTCGACTAAAAAATTACCGATTTTTTAAAAGGGAAACCACTTTCGACCATTAGGGAGACTGACAAAAACCTCCGGGAACCGCACGGAAACCTTGGGTGGGGCGCAAAGTCTCCAGAGGTCTTCGTTCAGGTTTCCTAAGTGGGACAGGGGCATTAGGCAGCAACTCTACCGCTACGCCACCGTGACCACCCTAACAATAAGTTGCTGTCAACACTGATGAATTCGACCCTCACTTTCAAAGAATGCTATTAACATCAACTCAGAAAGACAATCACTTAGTCTGCTAAATGATGCTGGTTTAAACCAAAGAGACACAAAATGCCGGAGCAACTCAGAGGGGAACAGGCAACACCCCTGGAGGGAAGGAATAGGTGACGATTTGGGTCAAGGCCCGTCTTCAGACTAGTCTGGGGAATGCAAAATGAGAGAAATAGATAGTGATGCGGAGAGATATAGAACCAGTGGCGGACTGGCCAGGGTGTCTGCTTGCCCGATGTCAGGTGGGGCCCTGATGAAGTGGGCCCCCTTTGTCCCCTGGCAACCAATGTTTTTGGACCCAGTCTGCCACTGTGGAAGAACAAATGATTGTAGAGAGATAAAGAACAAGTCCTACAGTTTATCCCCATGCAGTAGCTGTCAACACCGATAAATTTGACCCTCACTTTCAACGAATGCTATTACCATCAATTCAGAAAGACAATCACTTAGTCTGCCAAATGATGAATGAAATGTGTAGTTACTGCAAAAATGGTCGAAGATGAATTGTTTTCCCATTCCCATTATCAATGGTACACAGCCAAACCAGCGTACAGTATTTCATCTGCCGAGCAGACTGATAAAATATGCCGGCAGAATAGAATTATGGGGACATTAAGAACAAAATTACTGCACTAGATATTAATGTGTGGTGCTTAATATGTCAGTTTATTATTCTGAATGTTACTTTAAGAGGTTTTATGTGTCATGAACGTGTTGGGAGAGATTTCACTGTTATGTTCAGAGGGCTAACTCCTGTCATAGAGTTACACAGCATGGAAACAGGCCGCTCGGCCCAACAAAGTTGCCTATCTATACTAGTCCCACCTGTCCGCCTTTGGCTCATATCCCTATGAACGTTTCCTATCCATATGCCTTGGATGGAGTGCTAGTGGAAAGGATGGTTCCACTAGTGGGAGAGTCCAGGACCAGAGGTGCCTGCTCCACCACCCACCAAATAGAGCCCAGAGCCCATAGGCTCTGCCTATTTCCTTCGCTCCATAGATGCTGCTGCACCCGCTGAGTTTCTCCAGCACTTTTGTCTACCTCCGATTTTCCAGCATCTGCAGTTCCTTCGTAAACAACAGTCTGAAGATGGGTCTCGACCCGAAACGTCACCTCTTTCCTTCACTCCATAGATGCTGCCTCACCCGCTGAGTTTCTCCAGCACTTTTGTCCACCTTCGATTTTTCCAGCATCTGCAGTTCTTTAGTAAACAAAGGATGGTGCGATGTTCACCAGTGAGGTGGATCAGGACTGCTCCCACACTGCACTTCGTATAACCTCTGTTGGTTCATCATAGCAGGGAAAAGTGAAAACATTTTGCATCCCCACTCTGCATTCAAATGTCTCAAAGTGATTGCCCAGAGCCCTACCCTGGATTGCTTGTGCAAAGTGGGGTGATTCATTAATAATGGCTCTGTGGAACGCATCTGCCCCTGTCGCTGGTGGAGCAGGAGAGGGGCAAAAGCCAATGTGATTGCGGTGGCCTCCCCTTTATCCCATCCGCTGTAAATCCTGAGAGTGGTTCAAGGTTCACTCTGGGAGCAGGCAGATGGTCTTTGCAGACTTTCTTGCACTGTGGAAGTCTGATGGATGACAATAATCTTCTTCTTGCGTATGGCGTGCACAGCCTAAAGGCCCTGTCCCACTTTCACGACCTAATTCACAACCTTTTTTACTTGCGGACATTTTTCATCTGGCTAGAAAAACGCCCCGACCTACCCGATGCCACTTCTTCTTCTTTCGTGTGGCGTGTACAGCCTAAAGTTGTTGGACAACTTGTTCTATTTGATCTTCCGTTTGTGCGCGTCGAGTTGATTGCATTAGTCGAAACAGGGCGGACCACGTGAAGGTTGCAATCTCCCCCCCCCACCCGATGCCATGAGTAGCTACGACTAGCATCACGACCTACCTACGACCTACCTACGACCTACCTACAACCTCCTAAGACCTCGTGACGACCATGCTGCGAGTATGAGTCAAGGGCAAACTCGGCAGAGGTCGTGAATTAGGTGGTGAAAGTGGGACAGGCCCTTAAAGGTGCAAGACAACTTGTTGTTTGATGGTACACAAAAGGCTGGAGAAACTCAGCGGGCGCTGCGGGTTCTGTTTGATCTTCTGTTTGTGCGCGCCAGGTTGATTGCAGTCGTATAAACAGGGCGGACCACGTGAAGGTTGCAATCTCCCACCCCCTGACAACAATGAAGATATGTTAAAGCGATGCCGGAGATGGACACAACACGCTGGAGTAACTCAGCGGGACGGGCAGCGTCTCTGGAGAGAAGGAATGGGTGACGTTTCGGGTCGAGGCCCTTCTTCAGACGGGTTAGGGATAAGGGAAACGAGAGGTACCGGTCCACCGCTGATTTTCCGGCCCGCCACCTCCTTCAATCCGGGCAAGATGACAAGAGCGCGCTTGAAATCTCCCCCGCAAGTCCCCCCCGAAAACGTGGCGCCTTTGCCGGGTAAGACGGCCGATCCCGTCCGCATCAGAACTTCCGCGGCGGGTGGGACATCCGATCGGTGGGTCGGAGCTCTGAGCTCTGGAACTCCAGCCCGTCCTGAGCCGGCAGATCTGTTCCCATTGTCGACTTTGCGGGCCGGTGTCCCAGCCCCCCAAGACTATAACCTCTGGTGGTCCGGCAAAACGGATAACCCAGCAAGGCTCTGGAACCAAGAGTGCCAGGAAATTGGTGGTGGGACCCGCACGTACATTTAAAGAGCCCCTTTCACACTGCCTCGCAGCGCCCGAGAGCTGGGTTCAATCCTGGCCTCAGGCGCTGTCCGCGTGTGGAGTTTGCACGTTCTCCCTGTGACCACGCGGGTTGTCCTCACATCCCAAAGATGTCCGGGTTACTTCGCCTCTAGTGTGAATGTAAAAGTGGGATAGCATAGAACACGGTGGCGCAGCGGTAGAGTTGCTGCCTTTTAGCGCTTTCAGCGCCAGAGACCCGGGTTCGATCCCGACTGCGGATGCTGTCTGTATGGAGTTTGTAATTTCTCCCGTGACCGCGTGGATTTTTTTCCGAGATGTTCAGTTTCCTCCCACACTCAAAAGACATACAGGTTTGTAGGTTAATTGGCTTGGAATAAATGTAAAATTGTCCCTAGTGTGTGTAGGGTAGCATTAATAGACAATAGACAATAGGTGCAGGAGTAGGTCTTTCGGCACTT
>CM069169.1:12865888-12975888 GCA_035221665.1 Okamejei kenojei | reverse complement strand
CTCATCATTGAAAGAAGGGTCAAGAGCTTCAAATTCCTGGGCGTGCATATTTCTGAAGATCTTTCCTGGTCCGAGAACACTGATGCAATCATAAAGAAAGCTCATCAGCGCCTCTACTTCCTGAGAAGATTACGGAGAGTCGGTCTGTCAAGGAGGACTCTCTCTAACTGCTACAGGTGCACAGTAGAGAGCTTGCTGACTGGTTGCATCGTGGCTTGGTTCGGCAACTTGAGCGCCCTGGAGAGGAAAAGACTACAAAAAGTAGTAAACACTGCCCAGTCCATCATCGGCTCTGACCTCCCTTCCGTCCATCGAGGGGATCTATCGCAGTCGCTGCCTCAAAAAGGCTGGCAGCATCATCAAGGACCCACACCACCCTGGCCACACACTCATCTCCCCGCTACCTTCAGGTAGAAGGTACAGGAGCCTGAAGACTGCAACGACCAGGTTCAGGAATAGCTACTTCCCCACAGCCATCAGGCTATTAAACCCGGCTCGGACAAAACTCTGAACATTAATAACTCATTATCTGTTATTTGCACTTTATCAGTTTATTTATTCATGTGTGTATTTACGTATATAATGGTATATGGACACGCTGATCTGTTCTGTAGTCAATGCCTACTATGTTCTGTTGTGTGAAGCAAAGCAAGGATTTCATTGTCCTGTCAGGGACACACGACAATAAACTCTCTTGACTTGACTTGAGCTCTCCAATGAATCTCTCGGCCCTTGCCACTGTGCTTCTTTTCAAGGCTTTACCATAGAATCCTCTTCCACAGTTGCAGGCTGTGCATCGTTGAGCCCAGACATCGATGGGCAACCCGTCCATGTGCGGCCCGATGTACAGCTCACACCAAACAGTTAAGCTGGGAAGAATGCAGAGAAGATTTATGAAGATGCTGCCAGGACTTGAGGGCCTGAGCTATAGGGAGAGGTTGAGCAGGCTAGGACTCTATTACTTGGAGCGCAGGATGATGAGGATCGATCTTATAGAGGTGTATAAGATCTTGAAGGGAATAGATGGTGTAAATGCACTTTTACCCAGAGTAGGGGAGTCAGGAACCAGAGGACTTAAGTTTAAGGTGAGAGGGGAAAGATTTAATAGGATCCTGGGAGGCAACTTTTTCCACAGAAAGGGTGGTGGGCATATGGAACGAACTGCCAGAGGAGGTAGTTGAGGCTCTCTGTGTGAAAAATGATTTTCTCGTCTCGGTCCTAAAAGACTTCCCCCTTATCCTTAAACTGTGACCCCGTGTTCTGGACTTCCCCAACTTGTTATCCTGTTGTTTATTGTGGTCCATGTCCTTCTAGGCTCTGCCTATTTATGTGTCTGTGTAAATGCCCGGAGTCATAGAAACATAGAAACATAGAAATTAGGTGCAGGAGTAGGCCATTCAGCCCTTCGAGCCTGCACCGCCATTCAATATGATCATGGCTGATCATCCAACTCAGTATCCCGTACCTGCCTTCTCTCCATACCCTCTGATCCCCTTAGCCACAAGGGCCACATCCAACTCACTCTTAAATATAGCTTCATAGAGTCTTCCAGCGAGCAAACAGGCCCTTCGGCCCAACTTGCCCACACCGACCAACTTCAATCAAATTATCCCACTATCCCACTGTTTATAAGACATTTGGACATGGAGAGAAAAGGTTTATAAGGATACGGGCCAAATGCAGGCAGGTGGGACCAGTGTAGATGGGGCAAGTGCCGGATGAGAAGAGCTCACCTTCCCCCATCCCGTCCTCCCCACTTTCTACAGGGGCACCATAGAGAGTATTCTGACCAGCTGCATCTCTGTCTGGTTTGGGGACTGTAAAGCCTCCGACTGGAAGGCCGTGCAGAGAGTGGTGAGGACGGCTGAAAAAATCATCGGGACTTCTCTCCCCTCAATCCGGGACATTGCGTGCAAACGTTGCTTGTCCAAGGCCAACAGCATTATAAAAGACCCCACACACCTCCATCATGGACTGTTCACTCTGCTGCCCTCGGGCAAAAGGTATCGCAGTATAGGGAGCAGAACGGCCAGGTTGGGCAACAGCTTCTTCCCCCGAGCCATCAGACTCTTGAATTCCATATAATGTGCCGCCACTATTATCTATTTTATCTTTTTATCTATTTTATCCTTTTGTTATTTTATGTTGCCCGGTGAGCCAAATGCAACGAAATTCCGTTCAGACTTGCATTTGCAGGTGTATTTTTGAATGGCAATAAAGTCTTTGATTGAAGTTGGTCGGTGTGGGCAAGTTGGGCCGAAGGGCCTGTTTGCTCGCTGGAAGACTCTATGACTCCGGGCATTTACACAGACACATAAATAGGCAGAGCCTAGAAGGACATGGACCACAATAAACAACAGGATAACAAGATTCAACTTTAATTAGAAAACAGAACAGGACATGGCAGAATCTCCAGCCCATATAACCAATTATTTTGTAAATTACTGTCTCAAGGCTCATTGATTGCAATTTAGACGGTAAATTAGCCGCAACAAAACAGCTTCAAGGAATATCAAGCACTCCCTCATTGTTGGCAGAAATTTTGATAACACCACCATCGCAGAGAGAAATGTTTCAAGGCCGCATTTTTAATTGAAAAAAAGGAAGCCTTTGTACAAACTGACACAAGTCAGTTCAGTCACCGTTACTCTCCAGTAAATACACAGCCCTTTTATATCGACAGAGTTGCCTTATTCTCTCTCCAATCTCTGGGGATTTCTTTAGAACAATTAAAAAAATTCAGTCATTGATGTTATGCTAAAGCCACAGAGGTGCTGGGTAAACAGGACATAGTACTAGTTAGGACTTGGTACTAGTTAGGACTTGGTACTAGTTAGGACTTGGTACTAGTTAGGAATTGGTACTAGTTAGGACTTGGTACTAGTTAGGAATTGGTGCTAGTTAGGACTTGGTACTAGTTAGGACTTGGTACTAGTTAGGAATTGGTACTAGTTAGGACTTGGTACTAGTTAGGACTTGGTACTAGTTAGGAATTGGTACTAGTTAGGACTTGGTACTAGTTAGGACGGTACTAGTTAGGAATTGGTACTAGTTAGTCAAGTCAAGTCAAGAGAGTTTGTTGTCATGTGTCCCAGATAGGACAATGAAATTATTGCTTAGTTAAGACTTGGTGCAAGTCATTGACGGCTTCAGGCAGCGCTGACGGCACGTGGGCTGCGCAGAGCTTCCCGTGTTACAAGCGCTGCGGATGAAAGGCACGGAGAATTATGCCTACCTAAGAGATCGGTCTCTTACATAGGCATAATTCTCCCATGCCTTTACTATTTATATTTAGTAATTACTACGTTATAATGTTAGTCAGGGTAGGCAGTGCCTACCTTGCCTACCCTGACGGCACTAGCCTGGTGCAAGATGTTAAGGGCCTGTCCCACTTACGCAACCTTTACAGGCAACTGCCGACACCCGTGATAGGTTGCCAAAATGTTCAACATGTTGAAGATTCAGCGGCGACCAGAAAGACTCTGGAGACTTCTCGAGACCATAGGAGACCTCTCACGACCATACAGGCCGTACGGTGGCGAGAGGTCTCCTACGGTCGTGAGAGGTCACCCGCGACATGTTGCCAGGGGTCGCCTGTATGGTCAAGAGAGGTCTCCAATGGTCGTGAGAGGTCTCCTAAGAGTCGTAGCAGCTTTCTGGTTCGTGGTGGGTGTATGGAAAAAGCTGCCAGAGGAGGAAGTTGAGGCAAGATTCAAGATTCAAGAGAGTTTATTGTCCTGTGTCCCAGATAGGACAATGACATTCTTGCTTTGCTTCAGCTCAGCAGAATATAGACGGCATGAATACAGAACAGATCAGTGTGTCCATATACCATTGTATAAATATATACACATATGAATAGGCAGGTACTATAACGACATTTAAAAGATGCTTAGATGGGAAAGGTTGAGAGGGACATGGGCTAAATGCAGACAATGGGACCAGCTTAGATGGGGCACCTTGGCCGGCATGGACAAGAAGGGCTGAAGAGCCTGGATCCGAGCTGTATGACCCTATGGCATGGATAGACAATGCCCTAATTGCTCTGGACACGGTGGTGTGAGCAGTGGGGGAGTTTGGGGTGGGAATTCCGAGCTGACTGCACTATCTCCAATAATGCAATGGTGGAGTGCAGAAGAGGCACTCACAACGGTGACAAGGGACCGGACGGAGATAGGGAGGGGTTTGAAAAGAAGGACAAGAATGTTTTTAATTCAAGTCGTTACAAGAGCAGTCACTGACACAGAGCAACGAGCCTCAGAACTGCCACAGACGGTTATGTCCATATTCTTTCAACAAGCATTACTGGAGTCTCTTGGTAGTAAGTTGATACAGGCAGATGAGTCGAGGAAGCAATAAAAATGCCCTGGAGGTACATACCATCAATTGGAACAAATTCAGATGGCTTTTATAAGCAGATTCTTCGTGAGATAATGTACTTGTCAATGTAACAATTATTCTCTTGTCAGCGGGCTTTAAAAATCCTCCGTTGTTCACGCCCGCCCTGATCAAGTTTCTCTGCAATCCCCAACTTACCAGGGATGGACCCCTGCCAAAATCGTTCAGCCTTTAGTCATTTAGGTTTTGCAATTAATTCACCTTGCTTCCCTGCAAATGTTCCCCCGCTTCCAATTTCTCTCGGCATATTTGCGTTTCCGGCTCTTCTCCTTTCTTTGCGGTGCTCCTTCTGTCGATCCAATCCCCGGCCACCTTACGGCAGCTCCTGAACGCTCCAGTACCGGAGCTGGGACACCGCACCCCAGACCCCAGCCCACGCCACAGACAGGGCCCCCATGCACATTAGACGCCAAATGCTGGAGTAACTCAGCATTTGGGACAATAGACAATAGATAATAGACAATAGGTGCAGGAGTAGGCCATTCAGCCCTTCGAGCCAGCACCTCCATTCAATGTGATCATGGCTGATCATCCCCAATCAGTACCCCGTTCCTGCCTTCTCCCCATATCCCCTGACTCCGCTATTTTTAAGAGCCCTATCTAGCTCTCTCTTGAAAGTATCCAGAGAACCTGCCCCCACCGCCCTCTGAGGCAGAGAATTCCACAGACTCACAACACTCTCTGAGAAAAAGTGTTTCCTCGTCTCCGTTCTAAATGGCTTACCCCTTATTCTTAAACTGTGGCCCCTGGTTCTGGACTCCCCCAACATCGGGAACATGTTTCCTGCCTCTAGCGTGTCCAAGCCCTGAACAATTTTATAGGTTTCAATGAGATCCCCTCTCATCCTTCTAAACTACAGAGTGTACAAGCCCAGCTGCTCCATTCTCTCAGCGTATCCCGGGAATTAACCTTGTAAACCTACGCTGCCCTCAATCGCAAGGGGAACAAGCAGCATCTCTGGAGAGAAGGAACGGGTGACGTTTCGGGTCGAGACCCGTCTTCAGATCCTTCCTCGGTTCCCCTCCCCTCTCCAACGAGAGCTCTGCAAACACCCTCTCTCACTGCCATCTCCCCTGCCTCTCAGTCTGTAGAAGGGTCTCGACCCGAAACGTCACCCATTCCTTCTCTCCAGAGATGCTGCCTGTGACGGTACCTGCCTCAACTACATCCTCCGGCAGCTCGTTCCATACACCCACCACCCTTTGTGTGAAAAAGTTACCCCTCAGTAACCTATAAAATATTTCCCCATCCCCCCCCTCCCCCCTCACTTTAAACCTATTTAAATCTAGTTCCCGATTCCCGTCTTCTGGGCAAGAGACTCTGTGTGTGCGTCTGCATATATAGTCAGCTTGAGGTCAAGTGCGGACTGAGAGGTCACAGTGGTGAGGGATTTCGCAGAGGATGGAACTCAATACCTTGCACTTGCTACATACACAAAGACTCAGTATTGATCCTGCTGACGTTATCTCGCCGTGCGGCCTTGTTTACAGATAGGGCCACATTTGTAAGAAAGTAAGTAAGTACGTACGTTTATTGTCCAAGTATTCACATACAAGGAATTTGCCTTGGTGCTCCGCCCACAAGTAACAACATGACGCACAGTGACAGTTACGAATGACTCAGAAAACACTAAACATTAATAATAATAAAACATTAATGATAAAACACCATTGATCAAGCATGTGAACCAACAAAATACCAGATCAAAGGGAGGCTGCAGATTTTTGGCTGTTGAGTAGAGCAACTACTCGTGGATAAAAACTGTTTTTATGTCTGGCTGTGGCAGCTTTGACAGTCCGGAGTCGCCTTCCAGAGGGAAGTGATTCAAAGAGTTTGTGGCCAGGGTGAGAGGGGTCAGAGATGATCTTGCCCGCTCGCTTCCTGGCCCTTGCAGTGTACAGTTCATCAATGGAGGGAAGGTTGTAGCCAATAATCTTCTCTGAAGATTATTTGACCTCCTGAATTGAGCAGGCAGCGGGTGGCAGCGTTCTGCACATTACAGCCGCGGGGAATGTAAAGGTTTTGCAATCAGCTAACGTCGAGTCTTTCATGTTGCAGACTCTCCGCTGCCTCCCTGCATCTCACTCAGACCTCCGAGTGGTATGAACAATGAATTCTCTAATTTTAGGTAATAAAGTTTCCTCTGTCCCCCAACCAACCCATCGCCAGTCGGCATTCATTTCTCCTATCTTCGCTCGCCCCACCTCCCCTTTCCATTCCTCTCCACCCCCCTCGTCCTCCCCTTGACTTTACATTTCACTCTTCTTAGTTTTAGTTCCGTTTAGTTTGGAGATACGGCGCGGAAACCGGCCTTTCGGTTCACCGAGTGCGCACCGACCAGCGATCCCCGCACATTAACGTTATCCCTCGCGCACTAGGGATAATTTACACTCCCACCAAGCCAAATAACCGACAAGCCTGTGGGAGGAAACCGAACATCTCGGAGAAATCCCACGCAGGTCACGGGGAGAACGTACAAACTCCGTACAGACAGCGCCCGTAGTCGGGATCGAACCCGGGTCTCCGGCGCTGCAAGGCAGCAACTCCACTGCTGACTCATTGTCTTCTCTCCTTATCTCACAATCTTTTGGCTCCTTCTCATCTCCAGCTTTCATCCACTGGCAGCTCCTTGCACGCACCCACCACCCTTTGTGTGAAACAGTTACCCCACAGATACCTATTAAATCTTTCCCCCCCCCCCCCCTCACCTTAAGCCCATGTCATGGTCATAGTGGAAACAAGCCCTTCAGCCCAACTTGACCACACCGGCCAACATGTCCCACACTAGGTAGACAAAAATGCTGGAGAAACTCAGCGGGTGAGGCAGCATCTGTGGAGCAAAGGAAACAGGCAACGTTGCGGGTCGAAACACTTCTTCAGAAGTCATGTTCCACACTAGTCCCACCTTTGGTCCATATCCCTCAAACCTGTCCTATCCATGTATCTGGCTAACTGTTTTTCACAGAGAGTGGTGAGTGTGGAATTCTCTGCCTCAGAGGGCGGTGGAGGCAGGTTCTCTGGATGCTTTCAAGAGAGAGCTCGATAAGGCTCTTAAAAATAGTGGAGTCAGGGGATATGGGGAGAAGGCAGGAATGGGGATGATCAGCCATGATCACATTGAATGGCGGTGCTGGCTCGAAGGGCCAAATGGCCGACTACTGCACCTATTGTCTATTGTCTTAAATGTTGGGATAGTCCCAGCCTCAACCACCTCCTCTGGCAGATGGTTCCATACACCCACCACCCTTTGTGTGAAAAAGTTAGTTCCTCAGATTCCTATTAATATCCCCAGGTTTTCATATCTCTTACTCTGGGCAAGAGACTCCCAAAGCGTCTCCCTCATCTGTATCCACCTATCACTTGTCTTGCCCCACCTTCCACTGCCCCCCCCCCCCAAACCAGTACAATCGGTCTGAAGAAGGGTCCTGATCTGAAACAACTGCAATCTATGCCCTGCAGTGATGCTGTCTGACCCGCTGAGTAATGACCCTGTCCCACTTAGGAAACCTGAACAGAAACCTCTGGAGACTTTGCGCCCCACCCAAGGTTTCCATGCGGTTCCCGGAGGTTTTTGTCAGGTTCCCAGAGGTTTTTGTCAGGTTCCCGGAGGTTTTTGTCAGGTTCCCAGAGGTTTTTGTCAGGTTCCCAGAGGTTTTTGTCAGGTTCCCGGAGGTTTTTGTCAGGTTCCCGGAGGTTTTTGTCAGGTTCCCAGAGGTTTTTGTCAGGTTCCCGGAGGTTTTTGTCAGGTTCCCAGAGGTTTTGGTGTCCGTTCCCGAGGTTTTTGTCAGGTTCCGGAGGTTTTTGTCAGGTTCCCAGAGGTTTTTCAGGTTCCCAGAGTTTTTGTCAGGTTTCCCAGAGGTTTTTGTCAGGTTCCCAGAGGTTTTTGTCAGGTTCCCAGAGGTTTTTGTCAGGTTCCCAGAGGTTTTTGTCAGGTTCCCAGAGGTTTTTGTCAGGTTCCCAGAGGTTTTTGTCAGGTTCCCAGAGGTTTTTTTTTTTGTCAGTTCCCAGGGGTTTTTTGTCAGGTTCCCAGAGGTTTTTTTTTGTCAGGTTTCCCGGAGGTTTTTGTCAGGTTCCCAGAGGTTTTTGTCAGGTTCCCAGAGGATTTTGTCAGGTTCCCGGAGGATTTTGTCAGGTTCCCGGAGGTTTTTGTCAGTCGAAAGTGGTCGAAAGTGGTTTCCGCTTCTATGTTCCGCCGATTATTTCAGAAAATTGAAAAAACCTCCGGGAACCTGACAAAAACCTCCGGGAACCGCACGGAAACCTTGGGTGGGGCGCAAAGTCTCCAGAGGTTTCCGTTCAGGTTTCCTAAGTGGGACGGGGCTACACACTTTGTGTTACTCTGCGATCTCCGCTGCAGACAGAGGAGCACTGCTACAGAAGCTCCCCTGTTCTCTCTGAAGGAAGCAGGGGGAAATGGAGAGAATTACTAGAAGGCTTCCTTCCAGCCTGAAACGCAACTGAAAGACAGGTGTTGAATATTTTATTGCTGCTCGGAGATTCTGGTCACAGAGGAGACAGTCTGCTAGACTAAACGCAGTGTAAATGCTGGAATATTCAAAAGGTTTACGTTTCTTTGGCAGGTAGCTGAAGTGACATTACCCAGTGCCAGACGCGACACCTAGTCAGAGGAGTGGCACAGCAGGTAGTGCTGCTGCCTGGCTGCTCCGGTAATCTGGGATCAATCCCAATCTCCGGTGCGGTCTGTAGAGTTTGCAAATTTCCCGATGTTTCCACTAGTGGGAGAGTCTAGGACTAGAGGGCACAGCCTCTAGTATATAGGGAGTATATATATTACGAAGGGGATGAGGAGGTGTTTCTTGAGTCAGAGGGTGGTGCATCTGTGGAATTCTTTGCCACAGAAGGCTGCGGAGGCCAAGTCAATAGATATTCTTTAAGGCAAAGATAGGTGGATTCCCGACTAGTACGGGTGTCAGGGGTTATGGGGAGAAGGCCATTTAAGACTGAGGTGAGAAAAAATGTTTTCACCCAGAGAGTTGTGAATTTATGGAATTCCCTGCCACAGAGGGCAGTGGAGGCCAAGTCACTGGATGGATTTAAGAGAGAGTTAGATAGAGCTCTAGGGGCTAGTGGGAGTCAAGGGATATGGGGAGAAGGCAGGCACGGGTTATTGATCAGCCATGATCACAATGAATGGCGGTGCTGGCTCAAAGGGCCGAATGGCCTCCTCCTGCACCTATTTTCCATGTTTCTATGTTTCTAAGGCCAGAAGAATGGGGTTAGGACGGAGAGATAGATCAGCCATGATTGAATGGCAGAATAGACTTCGTGGGCCGAATGGCCTAATTCTGCTCCTATCCCTTATAGTAAGTAAGTCATTTTTATTTATATAGCACTTTTAAATCAAATGACATTGATGCCAAAGTGCTTTACAGAGAAGAAATTAGATTTCCATACATCCATATAAAATGAAAAAGGAAAAAAAGACACAATACACTATAGGATTCAACATGGACATCCCCCCCGCAGCAGAATTGTGAGATACGCTTTGTGCTCACAATCACTGCTCAAAGACTAAATCTTGGAAGCAAGAGATTCTTTATTTTTCACGAATCTGCAGAACCGGGTGCCTCTCCAAGTCGAGACACGCCAAAGTCAGAGAAGTCATCCCCCTTTATACACAGAATTTTACATTCAACCTCCCCTCCGGACCCTTCTCCAATCAGGGTCTGAGGTGCACAATCTGTAGGTACATCCCCCCAGTACCTCCCATATCATACATCGCATGTCCAGATATGTTCATGGTAATGAGCAGTTTCTTGACCAGGGGTGTGTTGTAATATTCATTTATTCTATTTAAGCTGCTCAAATTGCTCATGACCTACCCTAGTTTTACTCACCTCCTAGTGAACCCTCTCAGTTCCCCTATATCAGTACTAAAGCTAAGCTATAGTGACAAGGGTCCCATCTATCACTCCATTCCACTGATAGGGATCTCTCTACATCACTCCCTTCTACCGCTATACAATGCTATTACTTCTTACTCAAGGACTCAAGGATGGGTCTGGTAACCTTTAGACACAGCTGTGTCAGAACCCTCTCTCCGGCCCCTATCAGTTCGAATTCTCTTTAAAGCTCCTTACTATAATGGGGTTTAATCACTTTATCCCTCACAAGAATCGACACTTTCCTCTGTGAGGTAAGGCACCAAAATGTCCAGTCCTCCTCCTCCTCCTCCTCCTTATGGCCTTATGAACCAAACAGTTGCTGAATTAACAAAGGAAGGCCAGCAGCCCTTTTAAAGGCCTCTCCTGTCCAATCCTGGGTGTGGAGAGCCATCGCCTCAAGTACCCATCGAAGAAACAATGAATGCCCCGACCTTCAAACATTGGAGCATTTTTTTAAGTAGGTTGACAGTGGGCCAAGTCTGACAGATCTGCTCCTCTGGGGCCAGAACCTACAAAACAGTAAAAGAAAGCAGCCATTTTCTTATCCACGAGCTGTCTGGGTTCAGCAGCCGCTTTGAAAGAGAATTTTCAATGGCTTGTTCGCCAATGCTTCACCTCATTAAACAATCCTGTCTTCTCCAGCTCCTGTCAGTATTTATCTTGCTGCCTGTTTCGGGTAAACAGAGCTACTAAGAGAAAAGCACTGCTGTAGTTAATGGCTTGTTATGTTCTGCCACAAACTTGTTTCGCTGCGATCTATTAACACGCCAAATGCGTGTCAGAAACCTCCATTAATCTGTCAGGGTTTCTGAAATGTTTTGTGGAGTGGGGGAGGCCAATCAGCCCTTTAGGGCTGTACTGTACCTTTTCTCATTCACACTGGATGAGCCCTTTGTTTAAAAGGTCAGCATTTATTGACCATCTCCTACAGCCCTCAAGAAGCTCATTGTGAGCCACTCTCTTTTGGACCATTAGCTTAGAGATGCAGTACAGAAACAGGCCCTTCGGCCCACCGGGTCCGCACCGCCCAGCGATCCCCGCTCATTGACACTATCCTACACACACTTCTTCTTTCGTGTGGCGGGCACAGCCTAAAGTTGTCGGACAACTTGTTCTATTTGATCTTCCGTTTGTGCACGTCGAGTTGATTGCATTAGTCGAAACAGGGCGGACCCACGTGAAGGTTGCAATCTCCCCACCCCCCCGACACACACCAGGGACAGTTTACACATACACCAAGCCAATTAACCTACAAACCTGTACGCCTTTGGAGTGCGGGAGGAAACCGAAGGTCTCGGAGAAAATCCCACGGAGAACGTACAAACTCCGTACAGACAGCGCCCGTAGTCGGGATCGAACCTGGGTCCCCAGGCGCCGTGAGGCAGCCACTCTACTGCTGTCTCACCGTGCTGCCCATATGTTATCCCACACATTAGGGGGCAATTTACAGAAGCTAATTAATCTCCAAACCTGCACGACCTTTGGAACGTGGGAGCAAACGGAGCACCCGGAGATAGTTCCTGCCTCAACTACCTGCTCTGGCAGCTCGTTCCATACACCTACCACCCTTTGCGTGGAAAAGTTACTCTTCAGATTCCTATTAAATCTTTTGCCCGTCACCTTGAACCCATGTCCTCTGATTCTCGACTCCCCTACTCTGGGCAAGAGACTCTACCTGCGTCTACCTAATCTCTTCCTCTCATGATTTTATACACCTCTGTAAGGTCATCCCTCATCCTCCAGCGCTCCAGGAAATAGAGTCCAAGGATGCTCAACCTCTCTCAATAGCTCAAGTCCTAGCAACATCCACGTAAAGAATGGGAGGGGGTGGGGCGAGGGGGAACCCTTACTCAGTGAAAAATCGGCAATAACAGGCATCTACTCTTATGGTCCTTTATAACATAGAAACACAGAAAATAGGTGCAGTAAGTAAGTTTATTGGCCAAGTAGTCACATACAAGGAATTTGCCTTGGTGCTCCGCCCACAAGTAACAACATGACATACAGTGACAGTTACGAATGACTCAGTAAACACTAAACGTGAATAATAATAACACATTAATGATAAAACACCATTGATCAAGCATGTGAACCAACAAAATACCAGATCAAAGGGAGCTACAGTAGTGGGCCATTCGGCCCTTCGAGCCAATACTGCCATTCAATATGATCAAGCTTGATCATCCAGAATCAGTACCCCGTTCCTGTTTTCTCCCCATATCCCTTGATTCCATTAGCCCCAAGAGCTGAATCTAACTCTCCCGTGAAAACATCCAGTGAGTTGGCCTCCACTGCCTTCGGTGGCTGAGATTTCCAGGGTTATCTGTACTCACGTGCGTGGAGGGATGCCTTTCACACCTTCTTGCGGGGACGTGCTCCGGAGAGGACAGACGGAAGCTGGAATCACTGGACTGCCGCTGATGCGGGGGATTGTCAGCCACTGGGTGAGGAGATGAGATTCCCTCGGGGGCCTCAGGCAAAGGTTCAGGGTCAGTTTCCTCCTTGGGTTCAGTCTGCTGTTGGTAATTGAGGGGGAGAAAAAACTGAGCCAAGAGTGTTTTATTGTCCTATGTCCCAGATAGAACAATTAAATTATTTGAGACAATTATTAGGCTATTCAACAGAATATGTAAACATAGTACACTGTAAGCAATATAATAAACGAGAAATAAAAGTTCTGTGTGTGTGTGTATATATATATATATATATATATATATATATATATATATATATATATATATACACACATATATATAACACACATACGCATATATAGATATATACATACACACATATATATACACACATATATATAATACACATACATATATATACATACACGCACACACAACATATATACATACACACACACACACAAATTTATGTATACATACACACACACATATATATATATATATATATATATATATATATATATATATATATATATATATATATATATATATATAATATACACACACAACCCATATACAAATTTATTTATACACACACACATATGTACACACACACACACACACACACACACACACACACACACACACACACACACACAACAAACCAAAGGTTGTAGGTAGACACAAATGCTGGAGAAACTCAGCGGGTGACACAGATTTTTCCAGCATCTGCAGTTCTTTCTCAAACATAAGGTCATAAGTGACAGGAGCAGAATTAGGCCATTCGGCCCATCAAGTCTACTCCACCATTCAATCATGGCTGATCTATCTCTCCCTCCTAACCCCATTGTCCTGCCTTCTCCCCATTACCCCTGACACCCGTACTAATTAAGAATCTATCTATCTCTGCCTTAAAAATATCTATTGACTTGGCCTCCACAGCCTTCTGCGGCAACGAATTCCACAGATTCACCGTCCTCTGACTGGAGAAATTCCTCCTCATCTCCTTGCTAAAGGGACATCCTTTAATTCTGAAGCTAAGATCTCTAGTACTGGACTCTCCCACGAGTGGAAACACCCTCTCCAAATCCACTCTATCCAAGCCTTTCATCGTGCAACAAACAATAATAGTTGATGTAGTTTTAGCTTATTTGGAGGTAGCAGTATTGAATAGCCTAATGGTCTCAGGTTAAACCACCAGAAGCTGCGCGTTGAGAGGAATCACATCGGGGTCACCAGTGTAGTGGTACCAAATGTGGTGAATAAACAGTTGCTTTCTTCAGACATAATAGGTTCGAAATACATACACGTTAGGTCCTCTAACATATTGTCATTGCTGCTGTAGCTGAGCGAGGGTGTTGTCTCAAGCTCAGCTACCTGTGGACTGATGATCTCCAGGTGAGATCTGCTTATGTAGCAGGACACTACCCTTAACCCCATGACGTCACGTGACAGGCGTCGTAACCACTGACGAGGGTTCGACCGCAGGTTGTCTGACTATCCGCTGTCGCCACACCACCCTGCTAAATAATACCTGACCGAGTGTTCTGGGTGGGCTGAAGGGCCTCATTCCATGCTGTGTTTCTGGTCTGTACAGCACGGAAACAGGCCCTCCATCCCATCCTGTCCCTGCCTCAAAAAGGCTGGCAGCATCAGCAAGGACCCACACCATCCTGGCCACACACTCATCTCCCCGCTACCTTCAGGTAGAAGGTACAGGAGCCTGAAGACTGCAACGTCCAGGTTCAGGAATAGCTACTTCCCCACAGCCATCAGGCTATTAAACTTGGCTCGGACAAAACTCTGAACATTAATAGCCCATTATCTGTTATTTGCACTTTATCAGTTTATTTATTCATGTGTGTATATATTTATATATGGTATATGGACACACTGATCTGTTCTGTATTCATGCCTACTATATTCTGTTGTGCTGAAGCAAAGCATTCATTTCATTGTCCTATCTGGGACACATGACAATAAACTCTCTCTTGAATGTTGAATCATGAACATTCTGGGCTAATCCCATTTGGTCCATATCCCTCTCAACCCGTCCTATCTATATACCTGTCCAAAAGTCTAATTGTATTGGTTTCTGTACCCACCTGTGGAACAGGTGAAGGCGATGGTGGAGATGGCATGCGCTGCTTCATCAACGGGTTGGGGGTCGATTTGCGAGCTGTCATTGGCGGTAAGGTTGGGCTAATGGGTTGGGCGGGAGCCCGGCCTCTGCTCGCGGGCGGGGGGGATTCAGTCCCCCGGACGTCCCTCGGCGGCGGGGTCTCATGGAAACGCACCTTGTAGGCCACCCTCCCGCAATGCATGGACAGCGCGTCGTCCTGCACCCTGAGCAAAGCCATGATGCTGCTGTAGCAGTAAAGGTCCTCGTCGTCCTTGGCCAAAATGTTTATCCTGGGCGCGTCTGTCCGTGGGTAGATGGCAAAGAAAGCTTCGCCTGCCTTCTCCCCCCCCTTCAGCGACGAGCCAGTCACCCGGAAGGCCTCGATGTGCAGCCTCACATCATGGTTTTTATCATTTTGGCAGTAACCTTTAAGTGGAAGAAAGGGATACAATTATATAGCACGCAAACATCCCAACGCACATCCCACGGTGAGAGGACAATGCTCAAAGGACAAAGGTTTGGGGCAGGTTGTTATGAATTACTCAACACATGTGGAGTGTCTTAGTAAAGTTTAGTTTAGAGATACAGCGCGGAAACAGGCCCTTTGGCCCACCGAGTCCGCACCGACCAGCGTTCCCCGCACATTAACAGTACCCTACACGCACTGGGGACAATTTGACATGTTATACCAATTAAGCTTCATGGCCTGTGCGTCTTTGGAGTGTGGGAGGAAATCGAAGATCTCTGAGAAATCCCACGTGGTCCGAGGAGCACCCTGAAAGGATTTACTCAGTCACAGGGAGAACGTGCAAACTCCATACAGACAGCACTGTAATTCAGCCACTCTGCCACTGCGCCTGGAACACAATAACTGGGGTAGTGGTGGAGATAGATAAGATTGCGGCGTTTAGGAGGCTTTTAAATAGGCATATGGATGTGGAGAGCATGAAGGAACATGGATCGTGTGCAGGCAGTTTATCTTGGCAAAATGTCTAGCACAGACATGGTGGGTCGAAGGGCCTGTTACCGTAACATATTGTTCTATATTCAAAGTCGTAGCCAATGGCTACCATGTTTATATATTTCAGCCAATTTGAGCACATAAGATTTCAGAAATTGGCAATGTTTTAGCTGTAACTAGTGTCATGGACCTTTGCAAGGACAGTGCAAATAGTTCCAGAGGCTGAGGGTTGATATTGTAGAGCTGTATAAAATCATGAGGGGAATAGATAGGCTGAATGTACAGTCATTTATCTCGGGGAGGGGAGTGAAGAACTAGAGGGCAACAGGTGAGACGGGACAGGTTTAAAAGGAAACTGAGAAGTGCCGGCAAGGAGAGAGGGAAGTGGGAAGAAAGGACGGAGCAAGTGCAAAGGAAGGAAGAGAGGAAGGAAGGGGGAGGGATGGAAGGGGGTAAGGGAGGGAAAGGAAGGGGAGGGAAAGGAAGGAGACGAGATTTTGATCACAGCTCCAGGCCTCGCACCTCGATGCTCAAATCTCCACATCCCCAACCGACTGGAAACCCCAGGCCGCCGCCATCATCTCACACACTCACTCTCATTAATGTTTTATTATTATTATTCATGTTCAGTGTTTTCTGAGTCATTCGTAACTATCACTGTCTGTCATGTTGTTACTTGTGGGCGGAGCACCAAGGCAAATTCCTTGTATGTGAATACTTGGCCAATAAACTTACTTACTTACTTATTTACTTACTTACACCCACTCTCACACATTCACACACATTCACTCTCACTCACACACACTCACTCACACTCACACACACTCACACACACTCACTCTCACTCGCACACACTCACTCTCTCTCTCACACACACACTCACTCACACACACTCACTCTCACGCACTCACTCTCACGCACTCACTCTCTCTCTCACACACACTCACTCTCACTCACACACTCACACTCACTCTCACACACTCACAGACACTCACTCTCACTCACACACACTCACTCTCTCTCACACACACACATTCACTCTCACTCACACACATACACTCTCACTCACACACACTCACTCTCACACTCTCACTCACACACACACACTCACTCTCACTCACATGCACACACTCACTCTCACTCACACACACACACACTCACTCTCACTCACACACACACTCACTCTTACTCACACACACACTCACTCTCACACACACACACACTCACTCTTACTCACACAGACTCACTCTCTCTCTCACACACACACTCACTCTCACTCACACACACACTCACTCTCACTCACATGCACACACTCACTCTCACTCACACACACACACTCACTCTCACTCACACACACTCACTCTCACACACTCACTCTCTCTCTCACACACGCCCCAAAATGAGGAGGTTTGTTGTTTAAACGTTTGTACCTTTGGGAAGCGTGAAGAGGAACCTCCTGCTGGCGGGCGTGTGGACGTGGCCGAGGGCGGTCTGGGCCACCACGTCGGTGATGGCGGCATTGGTGCACTGGGCCTTGCCGCCATCGAGCCGCAGCCTGACGCCGGCCGCCGAGCCCTCCAGCAGCGGGTTCTCCACCTCCAGCCTCAACACGTAGCGGCCCAGCTGGTTAAACTGCACGTTGACAATCTCAAAGTCGAAGTCCAGCTCCTTGTTTTCAATTTCCAGCCCGGATCGGTGCATTTCCTTTGGACCTCGTCCCGCCAACGCCTGGAAGGGAGTCAACAAGGGCTGAGGTAAAAAGGTTTTGTCAAAATGTTTCTTGCTGGACTCCTGATTCAACGCCCTTTGGTTTTATTTGCAATTTGACACCCAATGCAAGCTGAGAGGAGCAGCAAATTACGGAGAGACTGGAGTAACTCGGAGGGAAGAGGCAGCATCTCTGGAGAGAGAGGAATGGGCGACACTTCTGGTCCAGACCCTTCTTCAGACCCTTGGACCAAGCTTCCTGGGGGTTCACCAAACCTGAATGGTTTCCACCCTGCTCTTTAGTTTGCAAGAAAGGCAGTGGAGTTTGCAGCGTCGATCTTCACGACCCGAAGCCAGCCTTCCCTGAAGATAAATGGCCACTTTGCCTTGGCATTTGAATGCAAGCTTTATTCTCCGTCCTTGTTGGCTTTGGGGAGTGCAGTTGTCACAACCTGTTCAGTTTGTTGTCGAGAGTCTGAGCAGCAACCAGGAACCAATCACACTGATGCAGAAAACACACTTCAAAGTCAATGGATTAAGCATATTGCATGCAATAGCCAAGATGCATGGTATACAATGACACCTCTTTCACCTGCCACAGGTACATTCGAGACATATCAGCTTCCAGTTCCACACAGTTAAACATTCAATTTCCTCCTTTTAAAACTAGGTAGGGCTTTGTGCATTAATTGGCCTTTATAAATCGCCCCCACCCCAGTGTGCAGGAAAGTAAGTACGTAAGTAGGTAATGCCCCTGTCCCACTTAGGAAACCTGAACGGAAACCTCTGGAGACTTTGCTGCGCCCCACCCAAGGTTTCCGTGCGGTTCCAAGAGGTTCCCGGAGGTTTCTGTCAGTCTCCCTAACGGTCGAAAGTGGTTTCCGCTTCTTCTATGTTCCCGGCGATTATTTCAAAAAATTCAAAACCGGCCGCGGCTGGAAACAGGTTGCCGTTTTAAAAATCGGTAATTTTTTAGGCGAAGCCGGTTGCGATGCTAGTTGAAGGTGGTTGCCGGAGGACGAAAAACCTCCGGGAGCCGCACGGAAACCTTGGGTGGGGCGCAAAGTCTCCAGAGGTTTCCGTTCAGGTTTCCTAAGTGGGACAGGGGCATAAGTTTATTGGCCAAGTGTTCACATACAAGGAATTTGCCTTGGTGCTCCACCCACAAGTAACAACATGACGCACAGTGACAGTTACGAATGACACAGAAAACACTAAACATTAATAATAATAAAACATTAATGATAAAACACCATTGATCAAGCATGTGAACCAACACAATACCAGATCAAAGGGAGGCTACAGATTTTTGGCTGTTGAGTAGAGCAACTACTCGTGGATAAAAACTGTTTTTATGTCTGGCTGTGGCAGCTTTGACAGTCCGGAGTCGCCTTCCAGAGGGAAGTGATTCAAAGAGTTTGTGGCCAGGGTGAGAGGGGTCAGAGATGATCTTGCCCGCTCGCTTCCTGGCCCTTGCAGTGTACAGTTCATCAGTGGAGGGAAGGTTGCGGCCAATAACCTTCTCTGCCGATCGGACGATTCGCTGCAGCCTCCGGGTGTCGCGCTTGGTGGCTGAGCCAAACCAGACCATGATGGAGAAGGTGAGGACAGACTCTACGATGGCCGTGTAGAATTGGACAAATGGGCGCGCAAGTAGAAACATAGTGAATGGGTGATCGATGGTCAGCTTGAGCTCGGTGGGCCAAAGCGCCTCTGAACTAAACTAAAACTTAGGCAAGTGATTTTAGCTTTGGAGACGCGAGGAATTGCAGATGTTGGATTCTTTTTTGAACAGAGCACACACACAGAGTGCTTGAAGATCTCGGTGGGTCAGGCAGCACCTGGGGAGGGCAAGCACAGGTGATGTTTTGTATGGGGACACTGGAGACTGAGTCTGAAGAAGAGTCCTGACCCAAAACATTGCCGTCAATTCCTTCCCCAGGTACTGCCTGACCAACTGTGTTCCTCCGCAATCTGCGTTGTGATTTTAGCTTTGCTAGTTTTAAACTTACAATGGCCTTACAACTTAGAAACAGGCCATGAGTGACCATGAAGTACCGATTAACTCAATCACAAACACAATTTGTTCTCCACCCTGGAGCTCTACCTCTCATAGAAACATAGAAAATAGGTGCAAGAGGAGGCCATTCGGCCCTTCGAGCCAGCACCGCCATTCATTGTGATCATGGCTGATCGTCCCCCATCAATAACCCGCACCTGCCTTCTCACCATATCCCTCGATTCCACTAGTCCCTAGAGCTCTATCTAACTCTCTCTTAAATCCATCCAGCGACTTGGCCTCCACTGCCCTCTGTGGCAGGGAATTCCACAAATTCACAACTCTCTGGGTGAAAACGTTTTTCTCACCTCAGTCCTAAATGGCCTCCCCTTTATTCTAAGACTGTGTGGCCCCTGGTTCTGGACTCGCCCAACATTGGGAACATTTTTCCTGCATCTAGCTTGTCCAGTCCTTTTACAATTTTACTCACCTACGCAAACGAATTAAACTATCCATCTGTATTACTTTAGGATATTGGGCATGTTTGGTTACCCTTAATATCGTGAACGTATATTAATGACAGAATCTTCAATCTTCTGCAAGATAGCGTGACAAAACATTTGGAGCTTTCTATTTGGCCAAAATATCTCTACTAGGCATTGGCAACTGAGAGGCCTTCCACCACGGGATGCACTGACCTTCAATTCCCGTCACTTCCATCCTTGGTCCTTCAGATGTCACCACGCCACTTGTGTCACCCAGAGATGTGGGAAGGAACTGCAGATGCTGGCTTAAACCAAAGATAGTAACAAAATGCTGGAGTAAATAAATAATTCACTTTTGAACGTGTGTACCCGCATGCCTGCTTTTATGCTCATTGTGTTTGAGTTTGGCTCAGTAGTTTTGTTTATGGGTCTGTGAGTTTTTTGTATTTACGCTTGTTTGTGCTGCATGTCGATATAGGATTAATATGTTTGTATCTATATTGATTTGTTTGTGTAACTCAGCGGGACAGGCAGCACCTCTGGAGAGAAGGAATGGGTGGCGTTCTTCAAGAAGGGTCTCGACCCGAAACGTCACCCGTTCCTTCTCTCCAGAGATGCCGCCTGTCCCGCTGAGTTACTCCAGCATTTTGTGTTTACCTTCGGTTTAAACCAACGTCTGCAGTTCTTTCTCACACACTTTATTTGTCTGTGACATTGTATCTGTTCACATATCTCTGTGCGTGGCTTGTGTGTAGGGTTATCTGTATTTATGGTACACAAAAAATGCTGGAGAAACTCATCTATGGAGCGAAGGAAATGGGCAACGTTTCGGCCCGAAACGTTGCCTATTTCCTTCGCTCCATAGATGCTGCTGCACCCGCTGAGTTTCTCCAGCATTTTTGTGTACCTTTGATTTTCCAGCATCTGCAGTTCCTTCTTAAATTCTCTGTATTTATGTATGTGAGCGTTTGATGGCTGTGTTATAACAGGAGAAAGATTAATATTAACCTTTCACCAATGTAACAAAAGGGTTTAAGAAGGATCTCGCCCCGTTGAGTTACTCCAGCATTTTGTGTCTATCTTTGGTTTAAACCAGCATCTGCAGTTCCTTCCTACCCATTCCTTCTCTCCAGAGATGCTGCCTGTCCCGCTGAGTTACTCCAGCATTTTGTGTCTATCTTCGGTTTAAACCAGCATCTGCAGTTCCTTCCTACCCACTCCTTCTCGCCTGAGATGCTGCCTGTCCTGCTGAGTTACTCCAGCATTTTGTGTCTATATTAAACAAAGTCAAACTGACTTACTAAAAAAAACCCAATGTGCTGGAATAACTCAGCATATGGTATGGAATGGTTCCTTATTTGTCACATTTATCGAGGTTCAGTGAAATTCATTTTTGTACACTGTTCAGTACCAGTATCACATAAGCAGATAGACACAAAATGCTGGAGTAACTCTGCGGGTGAGGCAGACCCTTCCTCAATCTGAAGAAGGGTCTCGATCCGAAACGTCGCCCATTCCTTCTCTCCAGAGATGCTGCCTGTCCCGCTGAGTTACTACCCTAAGTCATCGCTGTGTCTACCTTCGATTTAAACCAGCATCTGCAGTTCTTTCTTACAATGTACATAAGCACTAATGCCCCTGTCCCGCTTAGGAAACCTGAACGGAAACCTGTGGAGATTTTGTGCCCACCCAAGGTTTCCGTGCGGTTCCCGGAGGTTTTTGTCCGTCTCCCTAATGGTCTCAACTGAACCTCCGGGAACCGCACGGAAACCTTGGGTGGGGCACAAAATTACCAGAGGTTTCCGTTCAGGTTTCCTAAGTGGGACAGGGACATTAGATACTATACCTGTTCTAATCACATCAGTATCTGACATCATATACCTGTTGCTGTGACAATAAATGTTGAACAGATACCTGTAGTATCCAGAGATAGAAATAGCCTTAATACAGAAAAACTGGACTGGTCAATGCTTACAAAGGAAGACATCCTAGCCTATTATGCCCATACAGATAAATCCTTAAGCAAGATTCATCCACCTAAAGATGCAATAATATGTAGTAATGTTAACTGTAAAGATATGAAGCATAGGAGAGATATCTGCTCCATGTATAATGATATAGTAAGCGCCTTGTATGTAGGCAGTAAGCCCTACTGCAAGCATAAAAATAAGACACATAACATCGGACCTGGCTGGAATAAATATGTAGCTGAGTATCATACTGAAGCCCGAGAAGCCACCAAAGCATGGGCTATGGCAGGTAGACCCGGACAGGGGCCTGTGTTTGAGCACAAGAAGCTCACTAATGCAAGGTATAAGTATGCTGTTCGCTTCATATGTAAAAATGAGCAAGCTATGAGGGCTGATTCCATGGCTAAGAAGCTGCCAAGTAACAATGCTGCATATTTTTGGAAGGAAGTGAGAGCTTTAGCAGGTGCAAAACATCTCTACCATGTACTGTAGATGGAATCTCCGGAACGGCTAATATCGCGGAGTTATGGCGACAACATTACAGCACTTTATTCAACTGTGTCCAAGGTGACTTGTATAGGGTGGACAATATTGAGAGTAATGACTCGATGGTGATTATGTCACATGAGGTGTATCATGCCATGAACAAGCTGTCCAACAACAAAGCAAGTGGCTTGGATCATATCTCTGCTGAACATCTTCAGTATGCGAGTATGAGGATAGCTCCTCTCCTTGCTATTTGTTTTACTGGCTTTATGATTCATGGCATGTTACCAGACTCAATGTTGTCTGTCCTGTTAGTGCCGGTTATTGAGGACAAAGCGGGTAAAGTAGGCAGTCTAAATAATTACAGGCCCATAGCTTCAGCCAGCATATCGTCAAAAGTCTTAGAGAGAGTTCAGCTGGATAGAATAAATGAGTTTGTTAACTCAACAGATAACCAATTTGGCTTTAAAGCTAAACATGGCACTGACTTATGCATATATGCCCTAAACGAGATTGTAAACAAATATAGAGGCAAAAACTCTTCGATCCTTATGTGCTTTATTGATGCTTTGACCGTGTTAATCACAGAAAGCTGTTCGGTAAAATGCGTCAAAGAGGGGTGCCTAAATACATTGTGAGAACACTGGCCTACTGGTATGCCCACCAGACTATGCAAATAAAATGGGGCAATAGGGTCTCAGCCCCATTTGGGGTTAGCAATGGTGTTAGACAAGGGGGAATTTTGTCCCCAGTCCTTTTTAATCTATATATTGATGATCTGTCTAAACAATTGAAAGCCTGTAACACTGGGTGCGTGATTGGTAATATTTTAGTGAACCATATTATGTATGCAGATGATCTTGTGGTCTTTAGCCCATCTAGCGCTGGTCTCCAGCAGCTCCTTACTGCATGTTCCGTGTAATGGTTTTGGAACATGACATTAAATATAATGCTAGTAAGAGTGCTGTTATGGTCTGTAGAACCAAAGAGGATAAAAGCCTAAAATATCCTGATTTTAAATTGTCTGACAACAATCTTAGTGTCTGTAATAAGATAAAATATCTAGGGCATATTATTACAGAACAAATGACAGATTATGAGGATATTTATAGGCAACGACGCATGCTGTATATACAGGCGAATATCCCCTTGCGTAAATTTGGTGCGTGTACAGATGCGGTGAAGATGTCGCTATTTAGAGCATACTGCACACCCCTCTACACTGCGCACCTGTGGTCGAACTATTTAAAGGCATGTATGCAGAGACTAAAGGTGGCATATAACGATGCCATGAGAACACTGCTAAGGCAACCAAGATGGTGTAGTGCCAGTAATATGTTTGTGGCTGCAGGAGTCAGTACTCTAGAAGCTATCCTAAGACACCACATGTATAAATTCATTTGCAGGATAAATTACTCTAAAAATGTGCTTATTGTGGCCTTGACAAAACATAAGGGTTAGCACTACACGCTACGAATCCCAGTTGTGGAGACACTGGTATCGTTGTCTCGTTGTTCAACATTGATCATTTTTTACTCTGGATTTTTAGTATTGCGGGGTTTTTTTTAAATATGTAAATTATGATGTTTTTTATGTGATTTACCATGATTTTATATATATTTATGATATTTGATATGCAATGCATTTTTAATGAAATGTTGCCCCTTGTCTGGACCTTGAGTCCGTAATAAAGTTATAATTATTATTATTTTTTTAAAGAAGGAACTGCAGATGCTGGAGAATCGAGGGTACACAAAAAGCTGGAGAAACTCAGCGGGTGCAGCAGCATCTAAGGAGCGAAGGAGATAGGCAACGTTTCGGGTCGAGACCCTTCACTAGTTTGGGTTATAAACCCAAAGTCTGAAGAAGGGTTTTGGCCCGAAACGTCGCCTATCTCCTTCGCTCCACAGATGCTGCTGCACCCACTGAGTTTCTCCAGCACTTTTGTCCGCCTTGGGTTATAAACCCGCCTCGCACCTACATCCCAGATCTTTTCTGCGAAACGAAAAAATGCAGTTATTGACTTCAAGGTTGTTGTTTACATTTTTTTTTAAATATTTCAAAATATACTTTAGTCAAACGATAAATATATACAACACATGAACCTTGCGGAAAATCCATCCGACATTTTCGGAGGCTGTACAAATTGATGAATACAGTTTAGAGTTAAAGAAGGAACTGCGGATGCTGGAGAATCGAGGGTACACAAAGGGCTGGAGAAACTCAGCGGGTGCAGCAGCATCTAAGGAGCGACGGAGATAGGCGACGTTTCGGGTCGAGACCCTTCCTCGGACCTTTTGAATACAGTTTAGACATTTCTTTTCCCTCAAATTTCCACAAATCAGTCCCCCACTCGTGCCACACACTGGGCGTGGGACACCCTCCCTTATTTCTGTGTGAAGAGAGCGAGCACCCGGGAAACGTTGGACCTTCCCTTAATGTCCATTGAAACATGTCGCAGAGCCTCCCCAGCCCAGCGAGTGAGCGCTGGGAGAGGCGGTGCACCTGGGTTCGGTGTTGTGTTCACATCCAATTAAAGGGCCCTCTATCTGCGCCCCTCTATCTGCGAGATACCAAACGACTTTGCAAGAGTTGGTGTGTGGTGTGGTGAAGCTGGGCAGGCAGACCAGTCGACTGCAGTGCGAAAAAAGAGCCGGCATGGGAGCACTGAGCCAGGAGTGAGCGACCGAGCCCGCCCGCGATACAGGTCAGCGAATATTACACGCGGGTTATTTTTTGTTTTTGTTTTAGTTGGTGCAGTTAATTATTGATACGACTGTCTCTCCTGCCCAGGGACACTTTGTCAACTGGAAAACACAGCGGGTCGACATTCTCTGTGTGTGTGTGTGAGAGAGAGACGAACTTTTCGTAAAAGAGAGACAAACTTTTCATAAAAGTTGTTTGTTGTGTCAGTTTTTTCTTCACTTTTCGTCTCTCACCCTCTGGCGTCCCCCTGAGCACTCTCGGGGTTGACTTGGGGGTTTACACACGGTTCACCGAGGGGGCTGGGTGCGGGTTTTTAGTCGGAGTGGAAATGTAACCTCTTCCAGATTCACTTTCTCTCCCCCCCCCCCCCCCCCACCTCCTCGCCTGGCGTCTCCGATTTAAACCAAAAGGTCCGCTCCGCTCCCGAGACGGCTGTTTATTTGCTGGTAAATCGTGAGATATGCGTGGCTGGTAGTTTTTGGCGTTGAGTGATTTATACCGTGGTGAAAATGTGCGGCAGGTCTTCCAATAATCTCGCGGATCGGCGCAGAAATGCTGGGTCAGACAACGTCGCCGGGGCAGGCAACATCCCTGGAGAGAAGGAATGGGTGACATTTTCATAGAAACATGGACAATAGGTGCAGGAGGAGGCCATTCGGCCCTTCGAGCCTGCACCGCCATTCAATATGATCATGGCTGATCATCCAACTCAGTATCCTGTACCTGCCTTCTCTCCATACCCCCTGATCCCTTTAGCCACAAGGGCCACATCTACCTCCCTCTTAAATATAGCCAATGAACTGGCCTCAACTACCTTCTGTGGCAGAGAATTCCACAGACTCACCACTCTCTGTGTGAAAAATGTTTTCCTCATCTCGGTCCTAAACAAATTCCCCCTTATCCTTAAACTGTGACCCCTTGTTCTAGACTTCCCCAACATCGGGAACAATCTTCCTGCATCTAGCGTGTCCAACCCCTTAAGAATTTTGTAAGTTTCTATAAGATCCCCCCCTCAATCTTCTAAACTCCAGCGAGTACAAGCCGAGTCTATCCAGTCTTTCTTCATATGGAAGTCCTGACATCCCAGGAATCAGTCTGGTGAACCTTCGCTGTACTCCCCTTATGGCAAGAATGTCTCTCCGGGTCAGGTCGAGACCCTTCTTCAGACTGAGAGTCAGGGTGGAGAAAATCTATAGATATAGATGGTGATGTAGAGAGAGACAAATATGTAAATATATATTTGGAATGTGTGTGTGTGTGTATATATACACACACACACACACACACACACACACACACACACACACACACACACACACACACACACATATATATAATGAAAGATATGCTGCAAAAAAAAGTGACAATGATAAAGGAGACCGCATTGTTAACTGTGGCCTAGGTGAGAACAGCAGAGACAATGAGACTCAACAAAGAGGACTTTGAAACTGGCTCGCCCTGGGTGGGGGAGGGAATGGGGAGAGAGAGAGAGGGAATGCAAGGTTTACTTGAAGTTAGAGAAATCAATAGTCATGCCACTGGTGTGTAAGCTGCCCAAGCAAAATATGAGATGCTGGGCCTCCAGTTTGCACTGGGCCTCACTGACAATAGAGAAAGGCCAATGGTCAGTGTGGGAAGGGAAGGGGAAGGGGAATTAAAGTGTTAAAGTGTGAAATTATGTTCTGGCCGAAAGGTCTGAATGACAATAAAGGATAATCTAATCTAAAGGAGGAACTGCAGATGCTGGAAAATCAAGGGTACACAAAATGCTGGAGAAACTCAGCGGGTGCAGCAGCATCTACAGAGCGAAGGAGATGGGCAACGTTTCGGGCCGAACCCTTCTTCAGACCCTCGGGAGCGGAGTGGACCTATTTTCAGACTAGCCTAGTCTGAAGAAGGGTTTCGGCCAGAAATGTTGCCTATCTCCTTCGCTCCATAGATGCTGCTGCACCCGCTGAGTTTCTCCAGCATTTTGTGTACCCAGGGGAATTAAAGTGTTTGGTAACCTGGAAATAATTGTGTTTTATTCACCCATCTTGTGTTCAAATCCTTGCACCCATCTTTCTTATCTACATAGTTGCTCTGGCAAGCCCATGGAGATAGGTGGTCTGGTCTACTTGTGGTCTCGTTCTAGCCTCTTGCTCACCCTTCACTAGTAGATGTGGTCGCTCCTTTAATTTCTTTTTGCCACTTAGTGTATGTTTAGTGATGTTTCCTTTGGACTGATTTTCTGGTTTCTACCAATTGCCATTTAAATGTTAGCATCATAGCAAACCTAGATGCAGGAAAAATGTTCCCAATGTTGGGCGAGTCCAGAACCAGGGGGTCACACAGTCTTAGAATAAAGGGGAGGCCATTTAAGACTGAGGTGAGAAAAAACTTTTTCACCCAGAGAGTTGTTAATTTGTGGAATTCCCTGCCACAGAGGGCAGTGGAGGCCAAATCACTGGATGGATTTAAGAGAGAGTTAGATGGAGCTCTAAGGGCTAGTGGAGTCAAGGGATATGGGGAGAAGGCAGGCACGGGTTATTGATTGATCAGCCAAGATCACAATGAATGGTGGTGCTGGCTCGAAGGACCGAATGGCCTCCTCCTGCACCTATTGTCTATGTTTCATCATACAGCACGGAAACAGGCCCATATCTCTCTAAACCTTTCGTGTCCATTTACCGGTCCAATTGCCTTTAAAATGTTGATATCACTTACAGTTGCAGTATCATTCAGCGCGGACACTGGCCCTTCGGTCCAACTGCTCCAGGCTGTCCAAGATGCCCCATCTACACTAGTCCCACCTGCCTGCCTTTGGTCCATGTCTCTCAAAACCTTTCTTATCCATTTACCGGTCTAGTTGCCTGTTGAAATGTTGTTAGATTATCTGCCTCAATTACCTCCTCTGGTCTAAAGAAGGGTCTCGACCCGAAACGTCGCCTAGTCCTTTTCTCCAGAGAAGCTGTCTGACCCGCTGAGTTACTCAAGCTTTTTGTGTCTGTCTTTGGTTTAAACCAGCATCTGCGATTCCTTCCTATAGACCTCCTCTGGCAACTCGTTCCATATACCCACCACCCTCTGTGTGGAAAAGGTTCCCCCTCAAGTTCCCATTACATCTTTCTCCCCCCCCCCCCCCCCCCCTCACCTTAAGCCTATGGTCTCTGGCTCATGAAATTGCGATTCCGCTGAAGAAATTTGTTTGGGATCGTTCCTGTGAAGAGCTTTTTAGAATGTAGAAACAAGGAACTGCAGATGCCGGTTTACCAAGGGAGGGACATAGTGCTGATGTAACTCAGCGGGTCAGGCAGCATCCCTGGAGAACATGGATTTAGTTTAATTTAGAGATTCAGCACGTAAACAGGCCCTTCGGCCCACCGAGTCTGCTCCGACCAGCGATTCCCGTACATTAACACTATCCTATACATAGGGACAATTTACGATTTTACCAAGACAATTGGCGTACAAACCTATACGTCTTTGGAATGTGGGAGGAAACCGGAGTTCCCAGAGAAAACCAATGCCCTCACGCAGGAGAAGGTACAAACTCCGCACCGATGGTCAGGATCGAACCCGGGTCTCTGGCGCTGAGAGGCAGCAGCTCTACCGCTGCGCCACTGATAATGTTCCTGGTCAGGACCCTTCCTCAGACAGAGCTTTTTAGACATTTTGTAATGTTAGATGGAATTCTAAGTTACAATACCCTCCATGGGGAACGAGACTTGGGTTGTGGATGTGAATNGTATGTTAGCTTTCATAGCAAAAGGATTTGAGTACAGGAGCAGGAGGTTCTACTTCAGTTGTACAGGGTCTTGGTGAGACCACACCTGGAGTATTGCGTGCAGTTTTGGTCTCCAAATCTGAGGAAGGACATTATTGCCATAGAGGGAGTGCAGAGAAGGTTCACCAGACTGATTCCTGGGATGTCAGGACTGTCTTATGAAGAAAGACTGGATAGACTCGGTTTATACTCTCTGGAATTTAGGAGATTAAGAGGGGATCTTATAGAAACTTACAAAATTCTTAAGGGGTTGGACAGGCTATATGATGCAGGAAGATTCCCTGATGTTGGGAAGTCCAGGACAAGGGGTCACAGCTTAAGGATAAGGGGGAAATCCTTTAAGACCGAGATGAGAAAGACTTTCTTCACACAGAGAGTGGTGAGTCTCTGGAACTCTCTGCCACAGAGGGTAGTTGAGGCCAGTTCATTGGCTATATTTAAGAGTGAGTTGGATGTGGCCCTTGTGGCTAAGGGATCCAGGGAATACCTGAGTTGGATGATCAGCCATGATCATATTGAATGGCGGTGCAGGCTCGAAGGCTGAAAGGCCTACTCCTGCACCTAATTTCTATGTTTCTATGTTATCAGTAACAAATAAATGGGATGGACACAAAATGCTAGAGTAACTCAACGGGTCTGACAGCATCTCTGGAGAAAAGGACTATTATACCGCCCTTCTCCAGACCTGTCTCGACCCCAAACGTCACCTATTCCTTGTCTCCAGAGATGCTGTCTGACCCGCTGAGTTACTCCAGCATTTTGTGTCTATATTCGGTTTAAACCAGCATCTGCAGTTCCTTCCTACAAATCAATGGGGATGTTTGGCCCGACAGCTCTGTGCGCTTGTGCTGGAGTAACTCAGCGGCTCAGGCAGCATCTCTTCTGCATCCTCTTCATAGCCTCCGCATCCTTCCTGTTTCGGGGTGACCAGAAGCACGCGCAGTATTCCAAATGCGATCCAAAAAGCTTAATTTGGTAAATGTAAATAAAAGGAACTGCAGACGCCGGTTTATGCCAAAGATGGGCACAAAAATGCTGGAGTAACTCAGTGAGTCAAATTGCATCTCTGGAGAAACATAGAATATAGGTGCACGAGTAGGCCATTCGAGCCTGCACCGCCATTCAATATGATCATGGCTGGTCATCCAACTCAGTATCCAGTATTCTCTCCATACCCCCTGATCCCCTTTAGCCATAAGGGCCACATCTAACTCCCTCTTAAATATAGCCAATGAACTGGCCTCAACTACCTTCTGTGGCAGAGAATTCCAGAGATTCACCACTTCACCATGTGAAAAATGTTTTTCTCATCTCGGTCCTGAAAGACTTCCCCCTTATCCTTAACGGAAAAAGGATAGGTGACATTTCTGGTGGGGATCATTCTTCAGAAGAAGGGTCAGACCCTTGGCCGGTTAGCACGCAACAAAAGCTTTTCACTGCATGTGACAATAAACGTAAACTTCTTAAAGTGGATTCAGTTTCAGTTTATCAACATTTTTTCTTGGGGTTTTGAGGTTTGTGTGGAATTTGCTAGTAAGCTGCTTCTGGGAAAAGCTAAAATAAAAAGAATGCTGTCTGGAGGCTGTAGGGCTTTCTTTATGAATTTATTCCCTCTGTATTAAAACACTAATGTTTTTTTCTAGTACCCCAAAGAGAATGTTTGTCCTATTGGGAAGGCAGGAAGCGTTTAATGGAAGCAAACCTTCCCGTAACTATACATCAAACTGCTTCAGAATTTCATTGTTTTGCAAGTTTAGATTTTTTCCTTTCTGGTAGATGCTCTGAAATTGACCTTGCAAATTATTTTCATGTTTTGTTAAGTCCCACTTCAGCCTTTATTTATCATGTAGGGTCCAGAATTATGCAGTGTTAGCCAAATATCGGATATGGTATGGATTTGTAATTGGCCTGGCAACAGCCAGTCTGCATACCCTGTGCTCTGGAAAGGTTACTTCTGCAAATGTGTTCTGCCAAAGTTCCAACTGGTTTAACTGGTCTAAAAAATATTGCACTGAGTGCAGAGAAAATGGGAGCCAAGAGCCGCTGCTCTAGGTGTCAGCTGCTCTACATCTAGTGAGACCAAGCGTAGGCTTGGCGATCGCTTCGCCCAACACCTCCGCTCGCTTCGCAATAACCAACCTGATCTCCCGGTGGCTCAGCACTTCAACTCCCCCTCCCATTCCGAATCTGACCTTTCTGTCCTGGGCCTCCTCCATGGCTACTGAGTGCAGAGGACTACTGCAAATTGGAGGAGCAGCACCTCATATTTCACTTGGGCAGTTTATACCCCAGCGGTATGAACATTGACTTCTCTGATTTCAGGTAGTCCCTGCTTTCTCCTCCCCTTCTCAGCTCTCCCACTTTGGAGCCCACTGGCTCCACCTCTTCCTTTCTTCTCCCCCCCCCCCACCCTCACATCCAAAGATCCTACAGCGAGCAAGATAGATCACTCGACGAAAAAGACGCAGTATGGTCATGGGCAGATTCGTGGGTAATTTCCGGCCCCGTTTCCGTAACCGGCTTCCGTCTCCGCACCAAAGATCCCGTCATAGCAGAGCAAAGATACTAGCGCGGAGACGGGAGCCGGTAACGGAAACATCCTCGTAAAAATAAAAGTTATTTGTGAAAAATCTTCTCATTTCATAACTTTAATTTATTAACACACACTGTTCCTCCGCAATGTTGATTACACTGCGTGTCGGGTCGGGTCGGGTTACTGAAATGGATGAAAAAAAGGCCCACGTTCCGCTCCGTTGCGTACTACACGTCAGCCCGTTGCACTTAGCAGGAGTGGTCTACCTTGCTTGGTGTAGGATCTTTGCTCACATCAGTCTGAAGAAGGGTTTTGGCCTGAAACGTTGCCTATTTCCTTCGCTCCATAGATGCTGCCGCACCCGCTGAGTTTCTCCAGCACTTTTGTCTGCCGCCAAGTACACAAGGTTTGGTGGGATTGTTCCTGTTAGCTGGCCAACTATGAAGTTTCCCGAGTGGGCATGTCGAGGACTAGAGTGCATAGGTTTAAGTTGAGGGGGGCGGGCACAGTTTAAAAGAGATGCGTGGGGTAATTTTCTTTTACACGGGGCGATGGGTGCCTGGAACATGCTGCCAGAGGCGGTGGCATGCGTGAGGCTTGTAGATCGCCACATAAATATGGAGGGAGACACAAAGTGCTGGAGTATATCGGGTCGAGATCCTTCTCAGACTCTACCCAAAATGTCACCCATTCCTTCTCTCCAGTGATGCTGCCCGTCCCGCTGAGTTACTCCAGCATTTTGTGTTTTTTCTTTTGGTGTAAACCAGTATCTGCAGTTCCTTCCAACACATTAGATATGGAGGGATATGGATTGTGTTCTGGCAGATGAGATTAGTTTATCTTGGCACTGTGCTGGGCACAAATGTGTGTTCAACGAATTTGTCCGGCACCTATATTTCTAGTTAAGATTCTAGTTTGGGAGTTGCGTCAACGCCTGACACTTATTACAATTGCTTGTACAATCAACGACAGTAAAACTACGTTTGATAGTACTATGTATTTAGCTTGGTTTAGTTTAGAGATACAGTGCGGAAACAAGCCCTTCAGCCCACGGAGTCCGCACCGACCAGCGATCCCCGCACATTAACACTATCCTACACATCAGCGACAATTTTACACATACATCAAGCCAATTAACCTACATACCTGTACGTCTAAAGGGCCTGTCCCACTTTCACGACCTTTTTTTACTCGTGGACATTTTTTCATCAGGCTAGAAAAACGCCGCGACCTACTTGATGCCGCGAGTAGCTACGACTAGCATCAGCGACTACCTACAACCTCGTGACGACCACGCTGCGAGTACGAGTCGAGGGCAAACTCGGCAGAGTTCGTGAAAGTGGGACAGGCCCTTAAATTGGAGTGTAGGAGGCAACCAAAGATCTCGGTGAAAACCCATGGGGAGAACGTGCAAACTCCGTACAGACATGGTCGGGATCGAACCTTGGTCTCCAGCGCTGCGATGCCCCTGTCCCACTTAGGAAACCTGAACGGTAACCTCTGGGGACTTTGCGCCCCACCCAAGGTTTCCGTGCGGTTCCCGGAGGTTTTTGTCCTCCGGCAACCACCTTCAACTAGCATCGCAACCGGCTTCGACTAAAAAATTACCGATTTTTAAAACGGAAACCACTTTCGACCATTAGGGAGGCTGACAAAAACCTCCGGGAACCTCACGGAAACCTTGGGTGGGGCGCAGAGTCTCCAGAGGTTTCCGTTCAGGTTTCCTAAGTGGGACAGGGGCATAAGGCAGCAACTATTTGCGCAGCAAGATTTTTCTAGTGTGTGTCGTGGGACTCTGAGTAGTGCAGCAATGAATCCGACGAAGGATCCCAACCTGAAATGTGGTCTGTCCATTTCTTCCACAAATGTTACCTGGCCTGCTGAGTTATTCTAGTATTACAGACGCACGTAAACTGTGCCAGTCTGATGAAGGGTACCTACCCGGAACGTCGCTTCTGCACGTCCTCCAGCGATGCTGCCCGACCTGCTGAGTTACCCCCTGCACTTTTTGCGCGGAAACACTGGTGTGCTTCTGCAAGAAAGTGGAGCAATGCATGTGCCCATATTCTGCAACAAGTCTCTACCGATTGTTCCAAGACAGTATGGTTAGCTAGTCCTGCACTTTGCAAACTGTTAATTAAAAGGCTAAGAATTGTAATACTATCCTTTTCCAAAAGAGAATTGGACAATTGGGATTGAGAGGCTCGACCTAATGGGGACCAGTACAATAAAACACTAATCTGCTATCAAGCAATTAATAATATTAAAATTTTGGAAAGGTCCTATAACCCCCACAATTAAAATGTGGATTACGGAAATATCGGAGACCTCACATTTGGAAAGAACTAGACTTGTCTTAATGGAGAAACAATAACTTTTTTTATCAGAATATGGTCTCCATTTATTGACTAATTTGCAGGGGCAGACTGGTTCGGCACGAGAACCTGACTGAAGCTTCTTCTTCTTCTTGCGTATGAACATTTATTCAGCGTCGCAGCCAACTGTGTCAGGATAATGGTAGTGGTATCTGTGGGCTGAGGGTGGGACAGTCGTGATTACATGACAAGTACAGGCTTCCTGATGGGACGCAGTCCCCAACGTTTCATGTTATGACTGAAACGCCCAACACCAGTTCGCAGACGATTCAGTGTAACCCACTCTCTGCGGACCACTTCTGCACCAGGTGGCAACAGTGTGTTTGGGTTGACTGAAGCTTGAATCAAGGATTAGATGAAAAGTTATATTTTATAATTCACTAACCTATCTCCAGTGTTGTATTTTTAGTAAATTATTCCATTCTTCTTTATCATGCGTTTTCCTCTTTTTTCTTCCTTTCTTCTTTTCTATCTATATTTTTTTTTTAAATGCTAGAAGCAGAGTTAATATCAATAGATAATATTAGGAATGTAGGAATGATATACATGAAATGTTTTCAATATGATATGTACCTGCCTCTGATAAAAATATTATTTTAAAAAAAAAAGAGAAATCCCAATGGTACAGCGACTCGATCAATGGATAATGTGCACTGTACTCCCTTCCCACTGATCGGGAAGGATGGATCCCATGCCCCCTTTAAACTTGTCCAGTTTGCAGAAGTATTTGTTGTGTAACTTCAATAAAAACAAATACATGTGTTAAAATGTTAGGAGTAAAAAAATCCAATTGTCCAGAAAGTCTGCACCTTCTGAGTGTGCCAGATTACTGGGCGTTTTCTTACTCAAGTGAAATGGCCGTTTTCCTTTGTGGAACTCGCTCAACTTTTTTCTAGTGGAGTTATAGTTTAGAGATGCAGTGCGGAAACCAGCGCATTGGCCCACCGAGTCTGCACCGCCCAGCGATCCCTGTGCATTAACACTAACACACTCACACTAACACACTCACACTAACACAAACACACTCTGGACTTCTCAGAAAAAAATCATCGGGACTTCTCTCCCCTCAATCCGGGACATTGCGTGCAAACGTTGCTTGTCCAAGGCCAACAGCATTATAAAAGACCCCACACACATCGCCATCATGGACTGTTCACTCTGCTGCCCTCGGGCAAACAGTATCGCAGTATAAGGAGCACAACGGCCAGGTTTGGCAACAGCTTCTTCCCCCGAGCCATCAGACTCTTGAATTCCATATAATCTGTCGCCACTATTATCTATTTTATCTTTTTATCTATTTTATCCTTTTGTTATTTTATGTTGCACGGTGAGCCAGACGCAATGAAATTTCGTTCAGACTCGCATTTGTGGTGTATCTTTAAATGACAATAAAATCTTTGATTGATTGACACACACACGCACGCACACACACAATACATTCATGACCAAGCCAATTAACCTACAAACCTGTACGTCTTTGAAGTGTGGGAGAAAAGCGAAGATCTCGGAGGAAAACGCGTGCAGATGACGGTGAGAACGTACAAACTCCGTGGTCGGGATCGAACCTGGGTCTCTGGCCCAACCGCTATACCACCACACCATCCATATTTCCATTAGTTGTTTCTTAACATTGCGCTGTTGACAGGATATTAGTCTCCTGCCTTGTATTTTCTTCCTCAACAAGGTGATGGGTTTTGCCCTGTGTTTTTGGTTCAATTAATCTCTATTACTTCATCAGGACTGTTAGGTTTTGGTTTATTATTGTTGTACGTACCGGAGTTCAGAGAAAAGCTTTGTTTTGCGTGTAATGCAATCAGATCAGATAATGCTATACATAAATACACTCGAGCCTAACTCCAGTACAATAGGTAGAGCAAAGGGGACGATACAGAGTGCAGGATATAGTTCTTAACATTTTAGCCCATCAGTTCCATAGACAAAGTCCAATGTCGGCGGGGTTGCCAACTGTCTCACTCCCAAATAAGGGACAAAAGGTCAAAAAACGGGACGAATTCCTGACGGCAATTCGTTGACCGACTCGGCCGTGGCTGGGTGAATTATGAGTTTGTCCGGGTGCTGGACTGCACACAAAGCCCAGCCGGTGGACCAGCTGAGTTTTGGCCCAGACGCCGGACTTTGCGCGCGATGTTGCGCGACCCAGGCCAACGCTCCTCAGCTGGCCCACCGACTGGGCTTTGTGTTCTGCTGCACGCAAAGTCCGGCGCCTCCTCCAACTCGTGAACCGATGATCGGACATGAGAAGGAGGGGTGGTGTGTGGCGGTAAGCGAAGGTCCGAAGGTCGGACAGCTGGCCCGGCTGCCGACCGACCGACCGACGGGGCCACGGGCGAGGCGTTGCGTCTGCTGCACTCCATGGGCTGCACTACGTCGGGACGGGGCGCTCCGACCCGACAGTCCCCTCGACCCGAGTAGTAGCAGCCAAATACGGGACAAGGGCGGTCCCATACGGAACAAACCAATTTAGCCCAATATATGGGATGTCCCGGCTAATATGGGGCAGTTGGCAACCCTAAATGGCCGCAATGGGGTAGAGGAGAATTGGGCAGTACCCCAGCTTATAGAAGGACCATTCAGAAGCCTGATAACAGAGGGGAAGGAGCTGTTCCTGCTTCTGATAGTGCTCGCTTCATCCTTCTGTATCTTCTGCCCGATGGGAGCAGAGAACGAACGGTCAAGGAGGGACGAGGGTGAGATAATGTGACGTGGGTTATGGGCCCCTTGGCTTGAAAAATGGCCGTACAGTTTTATTTTAAAAACTAATGCCCCTGTCCCACTTAGGAAACCTGAACGGAAACCTCTGGAGACTTTGTGCCCCACCCAAGGTTTCCGTGCGGTTCCCGGAGGTTTTTGTCAGTTTCGACCATTTGGGGGACTGACAAAAACCTCCGGGAACTGCACCAAAACCTTAGGTGAGGCGCAAAGTTTCCAGAGGTTTCCGTTCAGGTTTCCTAAGTGGGACAGGGGCATTACGCTGTTGGAGATTTTAATTTGTCTGAAGAAAGGTCTCGACCCTGAAAGGTCACCCATTCCTTCTCTCCAGAGATCCGCTGGGCTACTCCAGCATTGCGTGTCTATCTTTTGGTTTAAACCAGCATCTTCAGTTCCTTCCTACACATTTTAATTTGTCCTTCTGCATTTTTCTGGCTTTGTCGTTCCCTTTCACCTCGGTGGGTGGGTGGGTGAGGGGGTGGGTGCCAGGAGTAATGAGAGTGCAACATGATCTTTCAAATGGGTGTTTGCAATGCGACCAGGCAATTGTTTAAAGCATCAGCAGGGGGGGGACTGTTTGTACCCTGGTTTGCCTTCATCTCGGCAGGCAGCGTGCATGGTCGCTAATGGAAATATTTGCAGAGGAATCTGGAGAATGTCTTCATAAACGTTTGAAAGGTCACTCATTTATCTCTGGTGACAAGATATTTATTATTTGGGAATCCTTCTGCAGAGTGAAAGATCCTTTGGTTTGGAGAGGGTGGGGTGGGGGGGGAAGTTGTGTTAAATGGTTTAATGGACATTTATCGTGACCTCTGTCTCAGTGCTCGAGAAATGATTAACAGCGAGTTGTAGTTTTATCAGGCACCAACATGGTTAAATCCTAGATTTAGCAACGGAAGAGCTATTTAATCTGAGTTGGAGCCACTTTGCCAGAAGTTTGAATGTGTCTTTTGAAGGAAGCAGGCGGTGGAATTCCAGAACTTGGGATCTTGGCTGTTGAAAGCAGAGCTGAAGCAATGATTGGAAATCCAAAGAGCTTTTTGGAGGGGGGGAGGGGGTGGGGTGTTGTAGAAACATAGAAACATAGAAAATAGGTGCAGGAGCAGGCCATTCGGCCCTACGAGCCTGCACCGCCATTCAATATGATCATGGCTGATCATCCAACTCAGTATCCCGTACCTGCCTTCTCTCCATACCCCCTGATCCCTTTAGCCACAAGGGCCACATCTACCTCCCTCTTAAATATAGCCAATGAACTGGCCTCAACTACTTTCTGTGGCAGAGAATTCCACAGATTCACCACTCTCTGTGTGAAAAAAGATCTTCTCATCTTGGTCCTAAAAGACTTCCCCCTTATCCTTAAACTGTGTGAACCCTTGTTCTGGACTTCCCCAACATCGGGAACAATCTTCCTGCATCTAGCCTGTCCAACCCCTTAAGAATTTTGTAAGTTTGTATAAGATCCCCCCTCAATCTTCTAAATTCTAGAGAGTACAAGCTGAGTCTGCATTTACTGGTATTATGCAGAGAATTGTGGATGCAACCCAGACTACTTAATTCTAATGGGAAGCTGCTGGCTGGAAGAGAAAGGGGATGAATATTTTTCGTCAGCTGGTAAGGTGAGAAAATTAATGTATTTTAAATCAGAGAAAGGAATACCTGAGGTAGATAAAATGCTGGAGAAACTCTGCGGGTGAGGCAGCATCTATGGAGCGACGGAAATAGGCAACGTTTCGGGCCGAAACCCTTTGGGTTTCGACCCGAAACGTTACCTATTTCCTTTGGGTTTCTGCCCGAAAAACGTTGCCTATTTCCTTCGCTCCATAGATGCTGCCGCACCCGCTGAGTTTCTCCAGCACTTTTCTCTACCTTCGATTTTCCAGCATCTGCAGTTCCTTCTTAAACAAGAAATACCTGAGATTAGGTATTCCAATCAAAATTATCAATGTAATATTTAGTTTAAATACTGGCAGTTTGAGACAAAAAAACAAATTGAAATTATAATAAATAGTCAAATGGTGCACAGTGGTAGAGCTGCTGCTTCGCTAGTTCAAGTCTGACCTCTGGTGCTGTCTGGGTGGAGTTTGCATGCTCTCCCTGTTTCCTCCGGGTGCACTTGGTTTCCTCCCAGTCTGACCTCTGGTGCTGTCTGGGTGGAGTTTGCATGCTCTCCCTGTTTCCTCCGGGTGCTCTTGGTTTCCTCCCAGTCTGACCTCTGGTGCTGTCTGGGTGGAGTTTGCCTGCTCTCCCTGTTTCCTCCGGGTGCTCTTGGTTTCCTCCCAGTCTGACCTCTGCTGCTGACCACATGGAGTTTGCACGTTCTGCCTGTGACCGCGTGGGTTTCCTCCTGGTGCTCCGGTTTCCTCCCACATTCCGAATCCGTGCAGGTTTGGCGGTTTCTCAGCCTCCTGTCAATTTCCCCCGGTGTGCAGGGAGCGGACGTGGAAATGGGATACCTTAAACCGAGTGCAAATGGTCGGTGTGGACTCGGTGGGCGAAAGGACTTGCATCCGTTCTGTATCTCCAAACTGAACTCTATAAATCCATGGGAGGGAAGAAAAGAGTTGCTTGGAATTGAGTTCTATGTTGCGTTCTGAACGCCACGAGGTGGAGATGTTCGCCGAGCCTGCAAGGAGCATTGTTGGAACGGCGTAGAAGGTGAAAGATAAAGGTTGGTGGCAGATGGAGAATTGTAGTGGCTAGCAGCTGGACGATTGGAGCCTTCCTTGTGGGATGAACAGAGGTGCCCACAGAGTTTTGCAAAGTGCTCACCCAATTTCATGTTTCCTTGTGACGTAGGAGGCCGTTCAGCCCTTCAGTCCACAACTATGATGATTCAATCGAGGTTAATCCCTCCACTTCCCTATAGGGGGTTTGCACGTAAGGTCACTGGGTCATAGGGCTTGACGCACGGAGCCGCTTAATCCATCTGGAGAACATCCGTAACTTCCGGTATATGTAATTAATGCAAGAAACGCGTACTTTCCTACCTGTTTTAAAAAACACCAAAATGTTGAATTTTTGCGCTGTAAACAATTGCGGAAGTCGGGGTAAACGTGAGAGACGTGTACCCAACTTCAGAATTCCACAAGTGAAGCGAAAGGAAGGTAAAGAGAAGCGAGAGCTGAAGGGGCAACAACAGCTAAAGTGCTTGGCGAACATTGGCCGTGCAGATATCGGAATGGAAAATATTGGGAATTATCGGGTTTGCTCGCTGCATTTCATCAACAGTAAGGCATTATTTGTGTTTTTTTTCTTGATTCCTTTGGTTTCTAATAAAGTCTCAGAAGTGATAAATCTGGCTGTAAATTTTGCTTCCGAGGCGTTTTCTGTTTGTATGTACAACCCCACTTGAGAACCATGGGCGATTTTAAAAATGTACAGCCAGATTTATCAGTTCTGAAACATTTTAGATGCCAAAGGATTCAAGAAAAAAACACAAATAATGCCTTAGTTGATGAAAAGCAGTGAGCAAACGGCCAATGTTCGCCAAGCACTTAGACTGTTGTTGTCCCTTCAGCTTTCGCTTCTATCTGCTGTCATTTCTCCTCACTTTTGGAATTCTGATGTAGGCTAAATGTCTCTCACTCTTATCCCGATTTTCATAATTATTTACAGCGCAAAAATTGACAATTTCGGCGGGTTTTAACGGGCTGCGCTGGAAACAATGGTACCTGCAGTTTACCTGCAGTTCATCGCGTGTACTCCACTTGGCGTAGCGTAGCAACAGTACGGGTCATGGGTCGTGACCCGACCGCCGTGAAACGTCCCTATAACCTGTTTCTCTCAAGCCATTCGATTTTATCCGCCCCCCCCCCCCCCCCCCCCATTCTCCGACCGCTCCCCTGCATACTACAGGCAATTTGGCACGAGGAGTGTCCGTCCAACCCACGTGTCTTTAGTTTAGAGATACAGCGTGGAAACAGGCCCTTCGGCCCACCAAGTCCACACCGGCCAGCGATCCCCGCACACTAACACCATCCTACACACACTGGGGACAATTTGCATTCATCACAAGCAAATTAGCCGATAAACGATAGTCTTTGGAGTTTGAAGCCAAAGATCTCGGAGAAAACCCTCACGGGGAGAACGTACAAACTCTGTCCAGTCAGCACCCGTAGTCGGGATCGAACCCGGGTCTCCGGCGCTGTAAGGCAGCAACTCTTTGAGACCGTGCGGTCTTTAGGATGAGGGAAGACACCGGCACACCTGGAGGAAATCCAAACGGCCACAGGGAACATATACACACTTTAAATGGACCTTGCTGGAGCTCAGGATTGGACCCCAGTCCATGAAGCTATGAGACGCCAGCATTACTTGTTGTGCTGTTAATCCTGGCCAGATTGGAGAGGCTGGGACTCTAAAATTGAGTAAGGGCTTCAGGGCAGCTAGGCCATTTGGTCAATTTGAAAGTGTTCTAGAACTGGGACAAGCTGCAGAATGGTGCCAGCTTGTCTAGAGCCTAGATCTGAGCTGCAGGAAGAGAATGGGAACATCTGCAGACCCTGACAATGATGTGCAAAATGCATAGAATGGATTGGATTACTGCACACCTTGTGAATAATGTTGCAAAGCTTTACTTTGCTGAATATTGAGTGGATGAGGTATTGAGCCTTGTCTGGTTTTCTTGCATATCAGGGTAAATGTTGCGAGGTTCGCTTCCTTTGAGAAACACTGTTTGAATACAATGTATTAGCCACGGTATTATTGGGAGAGGGAAGTGTCTGTCACGTTTGGGGTTAATCGATATCTGTAATTGGATTGTAACGAGACCACCCCCATGTGGTTCGGCCCCTCGGGGTTTGGGGACACATAAAAGACTGCTCCCACGAGGTCCTCCATCGATCTTCTGAGATAAATCATGGGACTGTTGGACCTTCTGGAGTGTCTATGTTTGGGCGAGGCCGAGAGGGCTTGATCAGGCAGATACGAGGATCCAACCTGCGGAGGTTAGGTATAGTAGTTGAACTGTAATTGTGTTCTGTCAAAATAAAGATTAGTTGCGCAAGTGTTTGATTCAGTGGTTTTTGACTGAAATTAGACTGGGGGGAAGCTTAGAACGAGCTATTTAGACAATAGGTGCAGGAGTAGGCCATTCAGCCCTTCGATGTGATCATGGCTGATCATCCCCAATCAGTACCCCGTTCCTGCCTTCTCCCCATATCCCCTGACTCCGCTATTCTTAAGAGCCCTATCTAGCTCTCTCTTGAAAGCATCCAGAGAACCGGCCTCCACCGCCCTCTGGGGCAGAGAATTACAGTGCAACCGTTGATATTTGGTTTCTCCAGTTCCGAGAAGGCTCCGATCTGGACATAAAACACACAGCTGGCGAAAAAAAGTGTGACTGAATCGCTGCTTGGCGTAATGGGACTCTTTGAGCACAGTCTTGCCATAGAGGGAGTACAGAGAAGGTTCACCAGACTGATTCCTGGGATGGCACGACTTCCATATGAAGAAAGACTGGATAGACTTGGCTTGTACTCGCTGGAATTTAGAAGATTGAGGGGGGATCTCATAGAGACTTACAAAATTCTTAAGGGGTTGGACAGGCTAGATGCGGGAAGATTGTTTCACGATGTTGGGGAAGTCCAGAACAAGGGGTCACAGTTTAAGGATAAGGGGGAAGTCTTTTAGGACCGAGATGAGAAAATCGTTTTTCACACAGAGAGTGGTGAATCTGTGGAATTCTCTGCCACAGAAGGTAGTTGAGGCCAGTTCGTTGGCCATATTTAAGAGGGAGTTGGATGTGGCCCTTGTGGCTGAAGGGATCAGGGGGGTATGGGGAGAAGGCAGGTACAGGATACTGAGTTGGATGATCAGCCATGATCATATTGAATGGCGGTGCAGGCTCGAAGGGCCGAATGGCCTACTCCTGCACCTATTGTCTATGTTTCTATACGTGGACGCTGATAAAAATATGAGCCAAGACAGAAGACTGGGGAATTACTGAGAGGAAGTGAGCGGCTGGAGGAGGTGGAGCAACAGATTCCGGAGCTTTGTGGGAATTACTCCATTCCGAATGCTGCAAAGGCGTGGGATGAATTTCCCAATGGGCGAATTCCATTGAAGCTGCCAGGAATGTGGATACTGGCGTGACCAGGGCAATCTCAGTTTGGAAAGATGAGGAGGAACCTCAATGAAATTTACCGCATAGTGAATGGCCTGGATAGAGTGGATGTGGAGAGGATGTTTCCACTAGTGGGAGAGTCTAGGACCAGAGGGCTTAGCCTTGGAATAAATAGATGTTCCTATAGGATGAGAAAGACTTTTTTCACACAGAGAGTGGTGAGTCTCTGGAACTCTCTGCCACAGAGGGTAGTTGAGGCCAGTTCATTGGCTATATTTAAGAGTGAGTTGGATGTGGCCCTTGTGGCTAAGGGGATCAGAGGGTATGGAGAGAAGGCAGGTACGGGTTACTGAGTTGGATGATCAGCCATGATCATATTGAATGGCGGTGCAGGCTCGAAGGGCTGAATGGCCTACTCCTGCACCTAGTTTCTATGTTTCTATGTTTAGAAATCAGATGGGATACTCCAGTCGGGGGTGGTGAATCTGTGGAATTCATTGCCACAGACGGCGGTGGAGGCCAAGTCATTGGGTACTTTTTAAGGCAGAGATTTACAGATTCTTGATTAGCATAGGTGTTATGGGGAGAAGGCAGGAGAATGGCGATGTGGGAAATATAGATCAGCCAGGAGTAAGCTCGATGGGCTGAATGGCCTAATGCTGCTCCTATGATATGCACTTACTCTGGATGAGTAAGGAGAGCAGACATCATGTGTTGGTCCCATCACATAAATCTGAAGAGGGGTCCCGACCCAAAACATCGCCCATTCCTTCTCTCCAGAGACGCTGCCTGTCCCGCTGAGTTACTCCAGCATTTTGTGTCTATCTCCGGTGTAAACTAGCATCTGCAGTTCCTTCCTACACATAGGTGGTTTGCACGTAAGGTCACTGGGTCATAGGGCTTGACGCACGGAGCTGCTCAATCCATCTGGAGGACATCCGTCACTTCCGGTATATGTTATTAATGCAAGAAACGTGTACTTTCCGACCTTTTAAAAAACGCCAAAATGTTGAATTTTTGCGCTGTAAAAAATTGTGGAAGTCCGAGTAAGCATGAGGGACATGTACCCAACTTCAGAATTCCAAAAGTGAAGCGAAGTTAAGGTACTATCTACCATCATTTCTCCTCACTTTTGGAATTCTGAAGTAGGCTAAATGTATCGCACGCTTACCCGATTTCCATAATTATTTACAGCGCAAAAATTGACCATTTCGGCGGGTTTTAACGGGCCCGCTACGCTGTAAGTTCATCGCGTGTAATCCACTTAGCGTAGCAACAGCAGTAAGCCGTTTAGAACGGAGACGAGGAAACACTTTTTCTCACAGAGAGTGGTTAGTCTGTGGAATTCTCTGCCTCAGAGGGCGGTGGAGGCAGGTTCTCTGGATGCTTTCAAGAGAGAGCTAGATAGGGCTCTTAAAGATAGCAGAGTCAGGGGATATAGGGAGATGGCAAGAACGGGGTACTGATTGGGGATGATCACTTTGAATGGCGGTGCTGGCTCGAATGGCCTACTCCTGCACCTGTTGTCTATTGGGATGCGATCCGGGAGTTCATTTCATCTCCGGCAAGGTAAGAAACTGGGAAAAAAAGTTTCCCCCGACCGGAGAACATTTACACAGAACTTTTTTTATTGTGATTGCGATTGAGCCCACATTTTGCCAGAGTGTAGGGTAGTTGGAGAAAGGAGAAATGAACCTGTCTACCCTTTTAGCCATTCCTCCCCCATCCAGCAACTTTTGAATATTTAAGTCAAAGTTAGACAAATATTCAATAAGGAAAGATTGATCACAGAAAGGAAAGCAGTTGTGATCTTGTGTAGGAAGGAACTGCAGACGCTGGTTTACACCCGAAGATAGATACAAAATGCTGGAGTAACTCAGCCGGACAGGCAGCATCTCTGGAGAGAAGGAATTTGCCTCAGAGGGCAGTGGAGGCCGGTTCTCTGGATACTTTCAAGAGAGAGCTAGATAGGGCTCTTAAAGATTGCGGAGTCAGGGGTTATGGGGAGAAGGCAGGAACGGGTTGGGGATGATCACATTGAATGGTGGTGCTGGCTGGAAGGTCTGAATGGCCTACTCCTGCACCTATTGTCTATTGGAATGGGTGACGTTTTGGGTTGTGGCCCTTCTTCAGACTGAAGATCTAAAACGTCACCCATTCCTTTTCTCCAGAGATGCTGCTTGTCCCACTGAGACTCTCCAGCAACCTAGATCTTGTTGAATAGCAGAGCAGGGTAGAGGGGCTGAGTGGCTTTCTCCTGCTCCGAGTTCATAAGTAGTTATTTATCTCTAATCTGGGACTCTGCTGTTGCCATTTTGCCTGCAAACCCTACACACCAATGACCTCGGGAAGTGAAATAAAATAGTAAGATTAAACAAGAACTTACCAAGTTCGAAGGTTGATCTTTATTTTATGAGGAGTTGCGGTGAGGATTTTGTGAAGACCCCGCCAGCACGCATGCGCGACATTCTTCAAAGCAGCGGTGTGGAATCACAGAACACACCATGACTGGAAATAGTAAGATTAAGAACGTAGAACATACGAGTTGACCTTGTGATAGAGGAGCGGAGGGCACGAAATCCCTCACCGCAACTCCTCATAAAATAAAGATCAACCTTCGAACTTGGTAAGTTCTCGTTTAATCTTACTATTTTATTTCGGAGTCACGTGAGTGACTTCGTGAAGATTTCAAAGCTCTGTGATTTCATGCCCTGGACATCGTCCATGCTATCACACTGCTGCAATCCTGATGGAGGAAGGTAGTTAATGCATTCCAGACTGAACAGGCTGAAAAATAATGCATATTTATTGCACAAATAAGAACAAAACAAAAACCCCTAACTCGGGGACAAACATTCACTGAGCGGCTCCCAGCACGGCTTCTGCGAATGTTGCGGGGGCGACCAACGGTTTGTTGTAGAACCGCTGGAAGGTTGCTTCATTAGCCCAGCCCGCGGTGGCGAGGATGTGGTCCATAGGCACCTCCATGGCCCTCGCCGCTGATGTGGATGCAGCCCTGGTAGAGTGAGATTTAAAAATGTTAGTACCTACTCCTGCTGCACCCAACACCGCCCTGAGCCACCTTGTGATAGTCTGCACAGTCACCCGGTGATGCGGAGATTTGTGGCTGATGAGGAGCCCCTGCTCCATCTTCCAGATGGTTCGTGTAGTGCGGATGTAGAGGCGGAGATGGGTGACTATGCAGAGGGTGGCATCAGTGGGGTACGCCCGAAACTCCAACTGCAGCCCACGATCCCCAGGTCTGTGCTGCTGCAATAGGTCCTGGACAAAGAAAGTCACCTTTGCAGGGGTGGAGACCATGCTATCCAGCCGCAGCTTCTGTAATGCCTGGACTCGTTGAGCTGTAGGCAGTGCCATCAGCATCACCACATTGAGGGTGAGCTTATCGAGTGGTAACTCTGTTATAGGAGACCAGCTCCTCAGTAGGGTCAGAACGATCCCTACGTCCCAGGTGATGTTGTATCTGGGCCGTGGAGGGTTGGTGTTAAACACTCCCCTCATTAATTTAGACACCAGGTGGTTGGAGCCTATACCTATGTCTAGGTATGAGGACAGTGCACTCCTGGCGCTGTTGATGGCAATGTAGCTAAGGCCCGCATGGTAATGAAGGCCCGCTAGGAATTCCAGGACATCAGGGATCGTAGCCGAGTTGTAGGTCGTGTTGGTACGGGAGCAGGATGCCTCCCACTTCCTGACCTGGGTGAGGTACTGCCTCCTGGTCGATGCTCGGCATGACGCTAAGATGAGGTCCATGGCTCTTGGTGATATGCCGGCCTTGACGAGCGGCCCCTTTAGAACCTGCAGGACAACATGTTTAGGTGACCAAGGCACGGGTGACTGTCCCCCGTAATGGGGTTAGTAATCAATTCTGGGTTTTTACCAAACTGAATCCACGAACCTTTCAAAATTTGGAGGACCATCGGGTACCATGGCTGTGTAGGCCAGTCGGGTATGATCAAAATGCCAGTTGCAGAATCCAGAATGTTCTGCAATACCCGACTGATGAGGCAGAATGGGGGAAATGCGTAGCAAAACCATTTGAGAGAAAAAGCATCCATAGCTACTGCCCCAGGGTCTGGTTCCCAAGACACATATGTTGGTATCTGATTGTTCAACCTGGATGCAAAGAGGTCAATATCTGGTGTGCCAAAATGAGCTATAATTTCAGCAAAAATTTGGGGATTCAACATCCACTCGATGTTATCATTGAACACTCGTGACCTGGTGTCCGCCACTGTATTGAGCTTCCCTGGTAAATAGGTCGCTGTGATCCAAATATTTCTCTCAATGCACCAGTGCCAGATTGTGTTTGCCAATTCGTCACAAGATAACGACCTGATACCACCCATATGATTGATATAAGCCACCACCGTTGTGTTATCTATTTGGAGGCGGACATGTAAGTGCCGTGAGTTAGTACAGTAAGCCCGCAGTCCATGGAAAGCCCCTAACATCTCCAGATAATTTATCCCTTGTGTCTGGAGGAGGCTAGACTCATGAGGGTCCCATCTGCCACCACAACTGGACATGGTGTCAGTTGCACCCCAACCTTGTGCGCGTGCGTCAGTCTGTAGCACGACGGATGGGTTGCTAACAATGATGGGTCTGTGACACTCACTAATATTGAGAATCCACCATTGTAGCTCAGCTCTAGCCGGATTTGGCAACCGTATTGGTTTATCAAAGTGCCCAGCATTTGCATTTAATGCTGCGATCTTTGCTCTTTGTAAATTTTGGTAATGTAACGGTCCGAATTGCGCAGCTGAGAATGTAGCTACCAATTTCCCAATTACCTTTGCCGTTTGTCAGTCGCACCCTGGCGCAAACAAGGCTGTAGCACGCTTCTTTTATGTCTGAAGCTTTGTTGGTCGGGATAGTGATCATCATTAAGTTTGTGTCAATGGTGAAACCCAGGTAATCCATAACTTGAGAGGGGTTCAGTTTGGATTTGTCTGGATGGGTTACAAATCCTAACGTCTCGAATAAAGATTTGGTCGCTGTAACTGCCAGCGTAGCCAATTGGAGGGTCTGATAAGGATATCGTCTAAATATGCCATGACGATATAATTTTGTTGTCGGAGGAGTGCCAATATGGGTTTTACTAATTTGGTAAATAGTCTGGGGGCTGTGGTTAACCCATTGGGTAAGGCTTTGTATTGCCACAACTGTCCCTTCCAGACAAATTTCAGGAACTTCCTGTGAGATTTTGTGATGGGGACTGTATAGTATGCATCTTTTAAATCGATGCAAGCATAAAGTACCCCGGGTAAAGTAGTGGCTTAGCTGTTTCAAAGGTATCCATTTTAAAATGGGTATATTGTACAAAAGTGTTCAACTGGGTTAGGTCTATGATAATCCGACACCCCCCCCCATCTTTTTTGTTTTTTGTAAAGATGTTAGACACAAACTCAAGGGGTTCGTGTGTCGTTTTGCCAATCACCCCTTTGGCTGCTAGCCGTAAGATGTCAGCATGTCCCTCCTTTATCTCATTCTGAGAGAGCGTAAAAAGTCGCTGAGGTTCATGCTGTGTAGGGGGAAGTTGACCATCAATAAATTCTATGACATAACCGTGAACACTTTGTAGAATAAACGCGTCAGTGGTGATTGCATCCCACGCACCACGAAATGCCCGCAACCATCCCCCGACTTGTGCGGGAAGAAGTGCTACTGCCTGAGAGGAACCAGACCCCCCTTACATCCATGGGTAACGGCGGGTCCTGGCGTATGGCGTTTTGGGCGGACGTTGCGGTGCTTGGCGTGGCGGTGGCCGCATCTTCCATGCGGGCCTCTGCAGGCCTTGCCCTAAAAAAGGCCGCTGCTATTGGGGAAGTGGAGGCGGACAGGCCCTTGGTGCCCTATCCGGCTGGCGCGGTTTCCAAGTAGTGTGTGGTTGTTGTCGCTGATATGGGTGGGGTTTAGCCGGAGGAGGTTTCATAAGGCCCACGGTCTTGGCCTCCTCGTCGGGTTCTTTGACTTGCTTGGAGAGATCTTCCCCCAACAGCTGATGAGGTGGTGGAGGGACGGCACAATCCCGCAAATTTCGGGTTTAGTGTGGGCCGGATGGAGCCCTTGCGCAGGCAGTTGATTTGCAGAGAAGTGCCAGGGCATCCTGCTGCTCGCTGGTCACATTATCACCATCGAGGGTCTTGGCATACGCCATAATGCCCGTCGACAGGAGCTTCAGGATCCGCTGGAGACGGACATCCTGCATCTTGGTGGCCGTGCTCAAGTTTCCCCAGATCTGGGCATTAACCGTGGGAACACTGAGATTGATGCAGTTCTCAGGCGGCTTAAACTTGTCCGTGGTCTGTTTGACTACCTGACCCTGAAGCTGGTGAGTGGTCAGGTAATTAATGGTGCCCGCCAGTTTGGGGTGCAGTGGCTCCCCAGTGTGTGTGGCCGTGGCAAATTCCCCACTACGTCCAGCAGGTCCACATCGTGTTCTGGCTCTGTGGCCTCCGGCATCCCTGGGTCTTCATCGAAGGCAGTGGCCTGACAACTGCTGGCACTCCTGGCTGGAGAAGACGAGATGCTGAGCGGTCTCCTGGCGTGGCTAGTTGAGGCCCGAGACTCCCGTTCATCCCGGTCCCTGTCCCGCTGGAGTAGTTGCTCCAGCAAGAACTCCAAGCCAACTTCCCCAGGCTCTGCAAATTCTCTGGGGCTTCCACCAGCAGACCACACCTCCATAAGATGCAGACTAGGGTCCGATGGTAGGTTGTCGTGGGCTACTGCTCCTGCAAGCCCATATGACTCCCGCACGGACTCTCCGCTAGTCGGCCTTCGAGCGGACTGTGGCGGTCCACCTGCCTGGTAGGAAGGCAGTGGAGATAAGTCGGCCCCGGTACCTGGCTCCCCGAAGTCGGCAGCTCCCGCTCCTGCAGGGCTGCTCGACGCAGCAGTAGCTCTGCCAGCCTGCCCTACGGCAGATATCCCCGGCAGCTGTACGTGGCGTGCCGCGGCTGCGGGGCTCCCCTGTAGCGCAGCCGTTCCCCGGCCCACAGCAACACGGGGCGATGCCGCTGTCGGGGGGCGAGGCACTTTGCCACGTACCTGGTTGCTTCCTGGGGGATGGGGGCACGAAGTCTGGCTCTGGAATTCCCAGCTCCAGTGCGGACATCCATTCGGGAGAGAAGTCGGGCGCTGGTGTAACGGAAGCGCCCGACTTCCGCACCTTTACCCCCGGCCGTCCGGTTGCTGCCGGCGGTGCTCGCAGCTCCAGAGAAAGTGGCCGCTGGCTTGTCGGCTCTTGGAAAGTTTCGCCTTCCTTTTGCCGTCCATGCTGTAACCAACTAAAGGTTAGTGCACTTACCTGAAACGGCCGGTTTGAAGGAGCTGGTGAAGAAAGCGCACTTCCCCTCCCCCCCAGCTTGTCGATGCAAATGCGCGCGACTATACGTCGCGCATGCGTGCTGGCGGGGTTTTCACAAAGTCACTCACGTGACTCCGAAATAAAATGTTTGGTAAATGCATGTTACAGAGAAAGGTTGAACAAGTTAGGTCTTTATTCTTTGGAGCGCAGAAGGTTAAGGGGGGACTTGATAGAGGTCTTTAAAATTATGAGAGGGATAGACAGAGTTGACATGGATAAGCTTTTTCCATTGAGAGTAGGGAAGATTCAAACAAGAGGACATGATTTTTGAATTAAGGGACAAAAGTTGAGGGGGAACTTCTTTACTCAGAGAGTGGTAGCTGTGTGGAATGAGCTTCCAGTGGAAGTGGTGGAGGCAGGTTCGATTTCATCATTTAAAACTAAATTGGATAGGTAAGGATTGGAAAGCAATGGAGGGTTATGGTAGATGGGACTAGGTGAGAGTAAGTGTTCGGCACGGACTAGAAGGGCCGAGATGGCCTGTTTCCGTGCTGTAATTGTTATATGGTTATATATGTTCGTGTGTTCACGGTGAGTTTGTGTTAACTGGAACACTCGGCTCCAAGATTACCTGCTGTGTGGAGAGAGGTAATAAGCCATCTGTTTGGATGCCTCAGCTCCTGTTGGCCTCCTCCTGAGTTGGTTAGCATGGAGCCAGCCAGCTCGGCAATCTCGCTAGATGCTTGTAAAACAATTGGACTCTACTCTTGAGGTTTGATTTCCTCCTTTTTACATGGCATTGTGATTTTTGGCTGAATGTGCAATTACTGGACTTGGTTCCACTCTGCAATTGCCTGTTCTGGAGTCTTTTTATTGCAAAGTATTTTCAATCCAACTCTTTAGAAGCATCAAACCTCTTTGCCAAGTCCTGTGTTGGCTTTTGCAGTGGTGTTTTGTTAAAATACCAGTTTTTTTTTTTCAAATATCTTAGCGCAATGTAAGATTTTTATTTCTGATCTTGCCTGCAGCCAATGTGCCGTTTTACGAGAAACTGTTTTCTGCGGCTCTCATCTCAAAGTGTGACCGACCCATTTGTTTTCTTTTCTCCTCCCCACCCCCTCCCACAGCATAAACCGCCTCAAAGCTTGTCCCAAAGGTATTAACCAGAAGTAGGAGGCGCAGGGAAATCCATTCATCAGAGCAGTCTTGTGCAGTGTGGAACACTTGTACCGATCTGATCCGATCTGGATTACTGCACCAGGGACTTGGAGGAAGAAGGTACCCCAGATTTAAAATACAGCGAGCGGCTCGGGGATCAGATCCCCTTTGCAATCCAGGTGGCGAACACACAATGGACCCCAAAAATGGCGAAGTGAACTATATGGATTATGCAGACTGGTACATCGATGATCCGGTGGACACTTCTCTTCCCGCTGAGTATGTTTGCCTTCTGTTTTCTGTAGACAATTGAACTTATTTTTTCTGGAATGGTTTTGCCTTCATTTATTTCTCTTGTGCACTTCCTTTCATCTGCAGGTTAGTCCCGTGCTATCCCGTTATCCGAGTTGATTTGTTTCATATCTCTGCGGCAGGCGTCTCTGTAAGTTTACAACCCCACTTGTAACGTGGTTTTTTTTTTCAAGTTTATTATATTTTCAATTGTGTGGGGGTGGAGGGGGGGGGAGAGAGCATTATGCGCCTTTTCTAGCCTAATTAACTGCTCTCCACTATCCCCCGTTGTACTATATTTTTCTCCCAGTGAAGCGAGGGCTGAGAAATTTGTAAATGGAGATCCGGGATAAAAATTAACGACCACCTCTGATGCTCATGGTCTGCCTACAAGTTGCATTGGTGGCTGCTTCTTAAAGTAAGACAAAAATGCTGGAGAAACTCAGCGGGTCCCGAAACGTTGCCTACTTCCTTCGCTCCATAGATGCTGCTGCACCCGCTGAGTTTCTCCAGCATTTTTGTCTACCTTCGATTTTCCAGCATCTGCAGTTCCTTCTTGAACAACTTCTTAAAGTAAATTGTGTTCCCTTGATTATAAATGTCCCTTGGTGCGCTTGAGCTATGATCTCTACTGCTTTAGCATGGTAGTTCCTGGAATGTGCTGCCTGAGTTGATATTTGAAGGAGATAAGATAACGGGCACTTAAGAGGCTTTTTTAGTCAGGGAATGAAGGGATCTGGGTCATGCGTGGACGAAAGGGATTTGTGTCATTTAAACATCAGAGTGTCATACAGCATGGAAAACGACCCCTCTGTCCAGCTTGCCCACGGTGTCCCATCTACAATAGTCTACGTTTAGCCAGCTGCTATGGTCAGGCTAACGCCTCTGTTGCCATGCTGTGTGAACGGAGAGGTTGAGAAGGAGTTTCTTCCCAGAGGCCATTAGGACTGTGAACCCCTATCTCACCAGGGACTAACTTTACTGGACCATTTCACTGTTTTAAAAAATAGCTGTTTTTTCTTTTTTCTTTCCCCCCACAAATGTGCGATTCTGTTCCATTCTGGTTTTTTTTGCACAATTCGCGAGCATTGCCACTTTTCATTTCGCTGCACATCTCGTGTGTGTATGTGACGAATAAACTTGTCTTGACTTGATATCCCTCTAATTCGCGTAGGAAGGAACTAGAGGTGCTGGTCTACGTCGATGATAGGCGCAAAATGCTGGACCTGTCCCACTTGGGCGTCATTTGCGCTTCACGCTGATGGCGCGCGAAGATTTCGTACATCGCAAAATCCTGGGGCGCCCTGCGCTTCGTGTCGCGTAAATGACGCCCAAGTGGGACAGGCCCTTAACTCAGCGGGACAGGCAGCATCCCTGGAGAGAAGGAATGGGTGACGTTTCAGGTCGACTCTTTTTCAGACTCTCGTTCCGGGTCGACAACCCTTTCCATCTCTGCATGGATGCCGCCTGTCCCGCTGAGATGCTCCAGCGTTTTGCGTTCTTATCGTGTTCCGCACAGACATGGTGGACTGAAGGGGATATCCCAGCTGTGTTAGGAATTCGGTGCCCAAGTTCTGGGGAGCATTCTGCATTGTTGAACAGGATAGCTCACACACATCACACCTGCTCCCCGGATGCCTTTCAGTCAAGCAGCACAATGTTGGGGGGAAAATCCAACGTTGGGGGGGGAGAGTCCAAGCTCCTGTTTACCCTTCCTCCAACACTTGAATTTATTGTGTCACCCATTCCTTCTCTCCAGAGATCCCTTCTCTGCCTGAGAGGGCGGTGGAGGCCGGTTCTCTGGATGCTTTTAAGAGAGAGCTAGATGGGGCTCTTAAAAATAGCGGAGTCAGGGGATATGGGGAGAAGGCAGGAACGGGGTACTGATTGGGGATGATCAGCCATGATCACATTGAATGGCGGTGCTGGCTCGAAGGGCCGAATGGCCTCCTCCTGCACCTATTGTCTATTGAGATGCTGCCTGTCCCGCTGAGTTATCTTGATATCTTGAATTTTTCCTATTTGCGCTCCGTGGGGCTGTTGTGGCCGGGGCTAACTTCAAAGTAATTGACTGGCTGTGGGTGTAATAGATGCCTTCACTAATGGCAAGTTTGTTTTTACCCTGGATGTGGTTGGACTATTAAAAGCAAATGGTGATATCTGTATCAAAGATTCTGCCCCCAAACCGGCAATCCTATGAGTGGGATTTAAAACTAAGTTGGGAGCAGGCTGTCATGATAACCTCACCAGAAAATCCAACGGTAATGTGGGATTGATAACCAGGTACGAAGAATTTATTTGTTAGCCTGAAGTCTTCAGAAGGGTCTCGACCCGAAACATCACCTACTCCTTCTCTCCAGAGATGCTGCCTGGCCCGTTGAGTAATGCCCCTGTCCCATTTAGGAGACCTCTGGAGACTTTGCGCCCCACCCAAGGTTTCCGTGCGGTTCCCGGAGGTTTTTGTCAGTCTCCCTAATGGTCGAAAGTGGTTTCCGTTTTAAAAATCGGTCATTTTTTAGTCGAAGCCGGTTGCGATGCTAGTTGAAGGTGGTTGCCAGAGGACAAAAACCTCCGGGAACCGCACGGAAACCTTGGGTGGGGCTCAAAGTCTCCAGACGGTTCCGTTCAGGTTTCCTAAGTGGGACAGGGGCATTACTCCAGCATTTTGTCTATATTCAGTGTAAACCAGCATCTGCAGTTCCTTCCATCACATTTATTAGTTTAGTTTGCTTTGGTTTTGAGGTACAGTGTGGCCTCTCCCCATGCTTGGGATAATTGGTTTAATCAAGATGGCCAACAATCTTGATTCACAATGTAAATTTAGAGTATTGTGAGGCAGCATCTATGGAGCAAAGAAAATAGGCATCGTTTCGGGTCGAAACCCTTCTTCAGACTGATTTGAAGGGGGAGGGGAAGAAGAAAGGAAGAGGCGGAGCCAGTGGTCTGAGGGAGAGCTGAGAAGGGGAGGAAAAAGCAGGGACTTCCTGAAATTAGAGAAGTCAATGTTCATACCGCTCGGGTGTAAACTGAAAAGACTTTCCAGGTGTGGCAGAGGTTCACCTGCACCTCCTCCAACATCATCTATTGCATCCGCTGCTCTAGGTATCAGCCGCTCTACATCTAGTGAGACCAAGCGCAGGCTTGGCGATCGCTTCACCCAACACCTCCGCTCGGTTCGCAATAACCAACCTGATCTCCCGGTGGCTCAGCACTTCAACTCCCCCTCCCATTCCGAATCCGACCTTTCTGTCCTGGGCCTCCTCCATGGCCAGAGTGAGGCCCACCGTAAATTGGAGGAGCAGCACCTCATATTTCGCTTGGGCAGTTTACACCCCAGCGGTATGAACATGGACTTCTCCAATTTCAGGTAGTCCTTGCTTTCTCCTCCCCTTCTCAGCTCTCCCTCAGCCCATTTCCTCCGTCTCTTCCTTTCTTCTTTCCGCCCCCATCCCACCCTCACTTCAGTCTGAAGAACGGTTTCGGCCTGAAACGTCGCCTATTTCCTTCGCTCCATAGATGCTGCCTCACCCGCTGAGTTTCTCCAGCATTTTTGTCTACCTTCGATTTTTCCAGCATCTGCAGTTCCTTCTTAAATTTAGAGTATTGCGTTCAATTTCTGGGAACCATGTTATAGGAAAGTTGTTATCCAGCTGCGAAGGGCACAGAGGAGAGTTGCCAGGACTTGAGGGCCTGAGCTATAGGGGGAGGTTGAGCAGGCTGGGACTGCATTCCTTGGAGCGCAGGAGGATGGTGGGTGTAACCTGTATAAGATCATGAGAGGAATAGATTGAATATACGCACAGAGTAGGGAAATCGAGAAGCAGAGAGGTTTAAGGTGAGTGGAGGGGGGAACGATTTAATAAGAATCTGGGGGGTAACGTTTTCACACAATGGGCGGTGGGTGTATGGAACAAGCTGCCCATGCTGACCCATCGGGTAGATGCACACAGTCACTTGCCCAGAGTAGGTGATTCAAGGACCAGAGGACGTAGGTTTAAGGTGAAGGGGAAGAGATTTAATAGGAATCTGAGGGGTAACTTTTTCACACAAAGGGTGGTGGGAGATTGGAACAAGCTGCCAGAAGAGGTAGTTGAGGTTGGGACTATCATAACATTTAAGAAACTGATACATGGATAGGACAGGTCTGGAGGGATATGGACCAAACGCAGCAGGTGGGACAAGTGTAGATGGGACAGGTTGGCCGATGTGGGCAAGTTGGGCGTTTCCGCGATGTATGACTTTATGACAACAGGTCGTAAACCTGGAATCCAGTGGGACCTCCCTGGGGCCTGTGCCTGTGCTGAACTGTTCTAACTTCTGAAATCAATGGCTTTTCTTTAAAGTAGGAGCAAAGGCGGCGAATTGGACTGGATGTAGAATAAGGATGATCTAACTGAACAGTTGTGTTTAAGAAGGAACTGCAGATGCTGGAAAATCGAAGGTAGACAAAAGTGCTGGAGAAACTCAGCGGGTGCAGCAGCATCTATGGAGCGAAGGAAATGGGCAACGTTTCGTGCCAAAACTTCTGAAAAAGGGTTTCGGCCCGAAACGTTGCCTATTTCCTTCGCCCCATAGATGCTGCTGCACCCGCTGGGTTTCTCCAGCATTTTTGTCTAGCATCTAATTGAACAGTGCACCCCATCTCTCACTCGAAATATTAATTCCCTGGGTGGTGGAGGCTGTTGGAGTCTGTGCTTAATGCAAATGCGGAGGTGCCCGGGAACGGAGTGACTGAGTTTGTTTCTGCGTTCTCTGTTGCAGGTTGTGGTGCTGGTGTTCCTGTCGCTCTTTGTGAAGCGCAGGTGGATGTGGAGGAGTTGCTGCGGTGGAGCTCCAGGCCTGTTGCAGTTAAGCGTCTCCCCCCCCCCCCACCCACCCATGCTCGCCGCCTGAACCCTGAGTGAACCGGGCTGCGGCATTCCTGAGGTCAGAGCCTTGACACTGGGTGTCGATGCATCCCCCGCCTGATGAGCCAGCAGTACCAAGACCTTCTCACCTCCGTCCTGTTTAAACAAGCAAGCCTGCCCAGTCTGTGTTCCTTTGAACCAAAATCACAGTCCCAAAATACTTTTAAGCTCCCATTCCCGACTATATACAATAGAATTTTATTTACCTCAGGAGGGAAATTGATCTACCAACAGTCATACAAACACACAAACACTAAATACGTGGAACATAAACGGGATGTGTGGCAACTCCTAAGTAAAGGATAGCTTTTTGATTTCCTCTTCAATGTCCAAAGTGGTATTTTTCCTCACTTGTGTGAGCAACTTTCAATCTGAACCTTTCTGCCCCCCCCCCCCCCCCTTTTGAAAATCTCCTAATCCCTCCCCCACTGAACCAGTCTCGCGCTCATTAATTTGGGATTTTGTTGCCGAGGGATCTTTTTCTTTAAAAATTAACTAGGTTAATCCCCCACTAGGAATGTGTGACTGTATTCTGTAATGGTCCTTGCGACTGAGCCTTATTCAGAACGCTGTTCAAAAATCCATACAAGCCTTCATTCCTTTCTTTTTTTTCTCTCGCCTCCCTCTCAGAACTTGGATCTGTTATCACAAGTAGTATTTGGACTATCCAAGCTTCCTGTTGTTGCAAAGTGCTTTTCTGTTTGGCGTTCCGTTTCGCCACTTGGCAATGCCAATCCGACTTTAGGTTAATTAATGTTCAGTGTTTTCTGAGTCATTCGTAACTGTCACTGTATGTCATGTTGTTACCTGTGGGCGGAGCGCCAAGGCAAATTCCTTGTATGTGAATACTTGGCCAATAAACTTACTTATCGTCACGTGTGCTGAGGTACAGTGAAAAGCTTTTTTTATCTTCTTCTCTTGTACGCCATCCAAAGAGATGAGATACAGTGGTGTTTTGTTTAGCTTGTCACGTGTACCAAGGTACGGTAAAAAGCTTTTCTTGCCCGCGATCCAGTCCAGCGGGAAGACGATAGACTATTACAACCAATCCATCCACCGTGTACAGACACATGACAAAGGGAATAACGTGAATAATGCTTAGTGTAAGGTAAAGTCCAATCGAAGATAGTCCAAGGGTCTCCAATGAGGTAGATAGTAGCTCTGGACTGCTCTCTGGCTGTTGATAGAATGGAACCATCGATCACTTGTTCACTCTGGTTCTGTGTTGCACTTCCTCCTACGAACCAGGGGCAATTTTTGAGGCAAATTGACCTATAACCCTGCAGGTCTTTGGAAATGGAAGGAAAACAGAGCATCCTGGAGGGGAATCTGAGGGGTAACTTTTTCACGCAGAGGGTGGTGGGTGTATGGAATAAGCTGCCAGAGGAGGTAGTTGAGGCTGGGACTATCCCAACATTTGAGTCCCAAAACTGTGGCGGCCAAGTCGATGGATATTTTATAAGGCGGAGGTTGAGGGATTCTTGATTAGTATGGGGTGTCGGGTTACAGGGAGAAGGCAGGGGAACGGGTTTGAGAGGGAAAGATAGATCAGCCATCATTGATTGGCAAAGGAAACCTGGATGGGCTGAATGGCCTAATTCTGCTCCTATAACTTATGAACATGAGCGCCCGGGGGAAATCCACTCAGTCACACGGAGAGTGTGCAATCTCCACACGGACAGCATCTGAGGTCAGGATTGAACCCGGGTCCCTGGCATGTGAGGCAGCACCTATACCACCTGCACCAAAGTACCCACCTCCACGTATGTGTCTGAACGGTTTGTAGAAGGCTGGAGAAACTCAGCGGGTGCAGCAGCATCTAAGGAGCGAAGGAGATAGGCGGCGTTTCGCGTCGAGACCCTTCTTCAGACTGGTCAGGGATCAGTGAATATCAACCAGTGTTGAAGCCTCTGAATAATGCTGTTATGGGTTTTTTTTTCTCTCCTATATCCCTTGCCAATGCAAAGCTCAAAGTGCTGGAGTACGAACAGGTCAGGAAGCATCTCAGAAGGACTTGGCTAGACAATGTTTTGGTCCAAAACCATTCCTTAGACAGATCAATGGTTCTATTAACTGTATTTGCCTTGAAAGACTGCCTGATTTTATCTACCTATTACTAATGAACTACTATCTACCTTATTGGTGACCCTCGGACTATCCTTGATCGGACTTTGCTGGCTTTACCTTGCGCTAAACCTTACTCCCTTATCATGTATCTATGCACTGTAAAAGGGTCGATTGTAATCTTCTTGTGGCGCGCACAGCCTGCAGTTGTCAGACAACTTGTTCTATTTGATTGTGCACGCCGGTTAGTTAAAACAGGGCGGACCACGTGAAGATTGCAATCTCCCACCCCGTTCGATTGTAATCGTGTATTGTCTTTCCGCCGACTGGTTAGCACGCAACAAAAGCTATTCGCTGTACCTCGGGGCACGTGACAATAGACTGAACTGAAACCAATTGCTAATGGTATTTGATCGAGATGCTTGGTGGGCACCAATGGGTTGTGTTCTGTGTCGGCTACTAATTTAACATGGGTCTGATGCTCTGTTTTCCAGTCCAGCCGGGTTCCTGGAGAGCGACTGTCATCGAGGGATCGCCGCCGCTGTGTTCGGTGTGCTTGTCTGTTCCGTGTTTTCTGTGGCCATTGACAGCACCCCCCTGCCTATTGGCCTGGAATACTCCAAGGAGACCAAAGGTAAGTGGATAATCCCCCAAACGGCGGAGAAAATCCCAAAAACCTGGACTGAAGGTGACACAATAAGCTGGGTAACTCAGCGGATCACACAGCATCTCTGGAGAAAAGGAATGGACGACAATAGACAATAGGTGTAGGAGTAGGCCATTCGGCCCTTCGAGCCAGCATCGCCATTCAATGCCATCATGGCTAATCAGTCCCAATCAGTACCCCGTTCCTGCCTTCTCCCCATATCCCCTGACTCCGCTATCTTTAAGACCCCTATCTAGCTCTCTCTTGAATGCATCCAGAGAACCTGCCTCCACCGCCCTCTGAGGCAGAGAATTCCACAGACTCACAACTCTCTGTGAGAAAAAGTGTTTCCACGTCTCCGTTCTAAATGGCTTGCCCCTTATTCTTAAACTGTGTGGCCCCTGGTTCTGGACTCCCCCAACATCGGGAACATGTTTCTTGCCTCCAGCGCGTCCAAACCCTTAACAATCTTATGTGTTCCAATGAGATCCCCTCTCATCCTTCTAAACTCCCAGAGTGTGGAGCAGTGACCTTTCGGGTCGAAGCACTTCTTCAGACTGAGAGTCAAAGGAAAGAAGATTGTGACTTCAGTGACACTGTTACCAAGTTTATCAATGAACGACCACTTTATTGTCGCATGTGACAGGTCACAGTGAAATTCTTTGCATGCATTCCCAAGGTATGCAAATAGTTGCCACATAAAGGGCGCTGCGAAATGTACAAAGTATCCTGTGCCACGCCCACCTTTGTTAAAGAAGGAACTGCAGATGCTGGAGAATCGAGGGTACACAAAAGGCTGGAGAAACTCAGCGGGTGCAGCAGCATTGTTTGCCACGCCACGCCCGCCTTTGTTCTCCCCAATCCCCCCCTCCCCCTTCATCACGGCGGTCCTCCATTGTATAGGGCCTGTTTCCGCGCTGTATCTCTAAACCTACCATTACGCTTAGTCCTGGCCCTCTCTCCCAGCCTTCTTTCTTCACAGCTCCAATACGATCACCCAGGAGAAGGGGTCCCGATCCGGAAAGTCATATCCATGTTCTCCAGGGATGCTGCCTGTCCCGCTGAGTTACTCCAGCACTCCGAGTCCTTTCACAAATCTTGTTCCTGTTGGCTGCGCTGCTGTAACCGTGATTCTATCTGTCCTATCTAATTCCACCCCGTAGAATACTGGAAGATAGCTGCGTTGCTCTACTACCCTGCTCTGTACTACCCCCTCCTCGCTTGTGCAACGGTCAAAAACAGAGTGGGCTACCTGCTTGGAAGCCTGCTGTCCTGGCTGCACTCTGGAGTTCTCATCTGGCACAAAGTTGAATGCCCCTTATCACGAGAGGTAATTATTTCTGCTTATGCAACAGCCTTAAGTTTTAATTGGAGATTTAATTCTGTCCTTGAGAACCGTGTAAACAGTATCACTATTGTGGCAGCTTGAAGTAATTTGTATTAAAACCGGGACAATGGCCCTTATTTAGCCTTGTTATCTGAAGAAGTAGCTGGTTCGGTTTCAGTGCTGAGAACCTTTCCGCGATCTCTCCGCTCTGCTGCCTTGACTTGGTTTCCATAAAGCACAGATTGTGAGCAATTTTGGGCACCGTATCTGAGGAAGGATGTGCAGGCTCTGGAGGGTCCAAAGGAGGTTTACATGAATGATGTGGGAAGGAACTGCAGATGTTAGTTAAGACCGAAGATAGACACAAAATGCTGGAGTAACTCAGCGGGGCAGGCAGCATCTCTGGAGAGAAGGAATGGGGGACGTTTCGGGTCGAGACCCTTCTTCAGACCCTTTTTTTTACAAGAATGATCCCAAGAATTAGTAGGTTAACATGATGAGCATTTGACGGCACTGGGTCTGTACTCGCTGGAGTTTAGAAGAATGAGGGGGGACCTCATTGAAACTCAGGGCGGTGGAGGCCGGTTCTCTGGATGCTTTCAAGAGAGAGCTAGATAGGGCTTAAAAATAGCGGAATCAGGGGATATGGGGAGAAGGCAGGAACGGGGTACTGATTTGGGATGATCAGCCATGATCACATTGAATGGCGGTGCTGGCTCGAAGGGCCAAATGGCCTACTCCTGCACCTATTGTCTTTTGAAACATACAGAATGAAAGGCTTAGATAGAGTGGATGTGGAGAGGATGTTTCCCCTTGTGGGAGAGTCTAGGACCAGAGGTCACAGCCTCCGAATTAAAGGATGTTCCTTTAGGAAGAAGATGAGGAGGAATTTCTTTAGTCAGAGGGTGGTGAATCTGTGGAATTGTTTGCCACAGAAGGCTGTGGAGGCCAAGTCAGTGGATATATTTATGGCAGAGATGGATAGATTCTTGATTAGTACAAGTGTCGGGTTATGGGGAGAAGGCAGGAGAATGGGACTAGGAGGGAGAGATGGATCAGCCATGATTGAATGGACAATGGGCAGAATGGCCTAATTCTGCTCCTATCGACATGACCTTAAAAAGTAGCGAGGAAAATGGGAGAAGCCAGTGGTTTGTTGAATGTTAAAACTAATTAAAATATTTAATCTCTTGCCTTGTTTTGCAATCCAGCAATACAAATACTATACCCTGCTGAGAAGCCTCCCGCAGTTCCTGTGCCTGGGGTATCTAAGTGTCGTTTATCCTGTTTTGTTACTGAGGAATGGTGAGAAGTCGAGGAATTCCACGCTGCATTGGGTAAGTGTCGGCGAGGGTGGTGTGGGATCGGTTGGAGACTTAACGGCCCCTGTCCCACTTGGGAGACCTAAACAGCAACCTCTGGTGACCTTGCCCGCCACCCAAAAAAAAAACATGGTCGAGGTGACCTGCAACCTCCTACCACCTCCCACGGGTATGTTGAAAACCTTCCTCAACCATGAAGAAAACCGGCTTCGACTAGACCTGCGAGTAAAAAATTATCAATTTTAAAAACGGCAACCTATTTTTAGTCGAGGATTTAGGCCGGATTTAATCACGATGAGAAAATAACAGCAACCTAGATGAAGTCTCGACCACACGGAAACCACTTTCGACCATTAAGGAGAGTGTCCAAAACCTCCTGTGACCTCATTGGAAACCTTGGGCGGCGGGCAAGGTCACCAGAGGTTGCTGTTTAGGTCTCCTAAGTGGGACAGGGGCTTAAGGGTACAGGAAAGAACTGCAGATGCTGGTTTAAACTGAAGATTGACACAAAAAGCTGGAGTAACTCAGCGGGTCAGACGGCATCTCTGGAGAAAGGGAATATGTGACGTTTCGGGTCGAGGCCCTTCTTCAGACTGTGAGTCGGGGGAAACAGGATTATGACTTCAATGACACTCTTAACAAGATTATGAATGAATGAATACTTTATTGTCCCATGTGTCAAGACATTCTTTACTTGCATTCGCGCGGTATGCCAATAGTCAACACATAAAGGGCATCAACACAGCGGCAATCTGAAACGTCACCTGTTCCTTATCTCCGGAGATGCTGTCCGACCCGCTGAGTTACTCCAGCTTTTTGTGTCTAACGTCCAGGCACGTGCCGTCAGGGTAGGCACTGCCCGCCCTGACTAAAATTATAACATAGTAATTACTAAATATAAATAATAAAGGCATGGGAGCATCGTGCCTATCTGAGAGACCGATCTCTTAGGTAGGCATAATTCTCCGTGCCTTTCATCCGCAGCGTTGTAAGGGCTTGTGCAGCCCACGTGTCGTCGGCGCTGCTTCAAGCGCCAATTTCAAGCGGGACTGAAGGCAGCAGAAATTCTGCCTTTGCCGCCTACTGCGTTTGCGCAGCGCTAGTTTCCAGGCGGGGTTTTCAAATATGGATTGGCAATATTTTAAATGTGTCTTGGGAAACGGGGAGAGAAGAATGGAGCTTGTGTACCAATAAAGTGGTAAGTACATTTTGTGTTTATGTTTTTAAATACCGTACTTCCCGGGGTGTGGGGGTGGGGGGAGAGCTCCTTTCATAGCATTTTTGGGGAGTCTGGCCCGGGGTAAAGTTGCGGGGAGGGCACGAATGTTGTGAAGGAGGGGGGTCGGGAGCATGCCACTTGCGACGCTCCTTGCACGGAGGCGTGCAAAACCTCTCTCCTGCCGCTCGCCGGCCTCACTCGTGTCCCGCAAATCCTTAAATTCCGACAGCGCGATTGAGGTTACTCGGCTGTGGGAATTTAAGGATTTGCAGGAAGCCGCTGACACGAGCGAGCGGCAGGTGAGAGTTGTTCAGACGGAGAGCACTGCCAGAGGTGAGCGGGCCGGCAGAAGGCGCTGAAGTGGCGGACAGTTTGACTGTCGGGTCCCGGCGGCCGCTCGCAGCTGCCCGAGCTGCTTCTATCCCCGGCTACAATGTGGTGGCTCCACGCCTGGAGCGCCGCAGCAGCGGTGAGTGAGTGAGTTACTGGCATTATCACCGACCCCCCTCATTCTCAACACTCCTGCCCTCCCCACAACTTTACCCCTGGCACAGACTCTCCACACGCTGTGAAAGGAACTCACCCCCCAATTGGTCCCGTGAACAAGTGTTGTCATTCAATAAGATGACAACTGATTCCACTTTTCCCGGTGTGCTCCCGTTTTTCCCACCGTCTCTCCACCTGCCATCACCCTTCACCCCCCCCCCTTAGTAAATCAGAATAAAGGAGACTAGGAAGCCTTGGGCAAATTGAATTGTTACTGTTTTTATTTTTATTCTTTATTTTTACGGAGAGAACAATCTGCGCATGCACGGTTTTTATTTTTTATCCGACTGAATGCCTACCCTGAGTAATTACTCACGGCATGTGCCTGCTAATGTCAAAGGGTGATTTTATGGCTAGCCCAGGAATTCAATGAATTAAAAAAACAATAATAACTGGCCATTGAGATGCAACCGTGTTTGGGGACTTCTTTATCTGTCTTTCGTGCAAATTGTGGTGAGAATCTGGAAGACGCTGCCTGCAGGTGCAGATCCGAGGAACTGCAGATCCTGGTTTACAATCGTTACAGGCGTAACTCAACAGGTCAGGCAGCATCCCCGGAGAGCATTGAGTAGGTGACGTGTTGACAATGGACAATAGGTGCAGGAGTAGGCCATTCGGCAGTCGCCTGTGTAGGACAGGCCTTCAATGGAATCAAGGGATATGGGGAGAAACCAGAAACATAGAAAATAGGTGCAGGAGTAGGCCATTCGGCCCTTCGAGCCAGCACCGCCATTCAATGTGATCATGGCTGATCATCCAACTCAGTATCCTGTACCTGCCTTCTCTCCATACCCCCTGATCCCTTTAGCCACAAGGGCCACATCTAACTCCCTCTTAAATATAGCCAATGAACTGGCCTCAACTACCTTCTGTGGCAGAGAATTCCAGAGAACTCACCACTCTCTGTGTGAAAAATGTTTTCCTCATCTCGGTCCTAAAGGAACGATGTGCTGATTTTGAGCCATGATCATATTTGATGAATCGACGGGCCGCATGGTCTACTCTAGCAACTGGTTTCTGTTTGGGTTGTCCTTCATGTCTGAGTGGAGAATGGTTTTCTTCTCTGCCCTTGCCTCAGTGACAAAGTGCAATGTGGCCAGCAGTATGTTTCACATTTCATCAGGGCTGCAGTTGCTGCCTGCTGAGGTGGAAATTACTGGAGTTCTGCTGGATATTTATCCCTTTATTCCTCTTCTTCCTTCCTACCCCACCTTCAGTGGCAAGCCGACGAACACTACATGGACTACTTGAGAGTCTTGTTGAAGAAAAGACCATCCACGGACAGGTTTGGGAATAACTTTTCAAGTTACTGCGCCATCATGGAAACAGGGTTTAATAATTCTTCAGCGTTGATTCAACTCATTCCAAGAGCTTACTGTACTGTTTTTCCTTCCGATCTTCCCCTTTAGTGCGCGCACAGATGAGTCGAGCATCTCGTCCAAAGTCAGGACTGTATTGAGATCCTATATCTACATACCGATGAAAGGTAAAAGCCTGTAGCTCAAAATGGTCTCTTTCCAACTCAATGGGGGTGCATAGAAACTGCAGGTGCTGGAATCTTGAGCAAAACGCAACGTGCTGGAGGAACCCGAGGGGGTCAGGTAGCATCTGTGGAGGGAAAGTCCATGAAACGTTGTCTGCCCATTCCCTCCACGGATGCCGCCTGACCCGTTGAGTGCCTTCAGCAGTTTAGCTTTTGCTCAACATTCAATTACTGCTTCTCCTCCACTTGCTCTAAGTTCCTCCAGTAGTTTGTTACTTCTGCTCCCTTTTTATCTCTTGGAATAAAATAAAAATGCCATTTGGCCCATTGGATGTGTTCCAACTATGTCCCACTAATTTTCCAGCCCCCTTATGTAAGATTGCAATTGCATCTGTTCCAACGATGAGTTGGAGGATCAGAGCACTTCATAAATGTGCCATCCTTTGGGAGGGTCATATTTAATGGCGATGCAGGCTCGAAGGGCCGAATGGCCTACTCCTTAAGCACCAATTTTCTATAAGTTTTTAAGACCCTTTTTTCATTTGATCTCTGACAGAGGGTTTGAGGCCAGTTCATTGGTTTTTAAGAGGGAGTTAGATAAGTCAGGGGGTTGGAGATACCTGAGTGGAATCAGGGGCGGTGCAGGCCATTACGCACTAATTTCTATGTTTCCCATTTGATCCGGTTCCTGTTTGGTTCCGCCATTCCGACCGACCAGCGATCCCCACACACTAAAGGGCCTGTCCCACCTCCGCGACCTTTACAGGCGACTGCCGGCACCCGTCGCAGGTCGCCGAAATGCACAACCTGTTGAAAATTCAGCGGCGACCAGAAAGACGCTACGACTCTTTGGAGACCTCTCACTACCACACAGGCGACCCCTGGCGACGTGTCGCGGGTGACATCTCACGACCATAGGAGACCTCTCACGACCGTACAGCCTGTGGTCGTGGGAGGTCCCCAGAGAATCGTAGGGTCTTTCTGGTTGCCGCTGAATTTTCAACAGGTTGAAAATTTTGGCGACCTATGACGTGTGCCGGCAGTCGCCTGTAAAGGTCGCGTAGGTGGGACAGGCCCTTAACGCTAACCTACACACACACACACTGGGAACAATTTACAATTTCACCAAGCCAATTAGCCGACCAACTCTTACGCCTTTTGGAGTGTGGGAGGAAACCAGAGAAAACCCACGCAGGTCCCGGGTCTCCATATATTAAATATTTACAGGGTCATAATGGTTCGGCACGAGGGCTTGACTGAGACCTGAATATTTGAATGGATGAAGAAATATATATAATAAATCATGAATATATCTCCAAGGACGGATTAATGATTAATACTCCATTCTTCATCAAACTTTTCACACTCTTTTTCTCTATTTTTTCATACTTTTATTAAAAATTAGAAAAATTTTTAATTAAAAAAAAATAAAAGAATGTCTCGGGGAGAACATACAGACAACACCCGCAGTCAGGATCGAACCCAGGTCCCTGGCGCTGTAAGGCAGCAGTTCTACCGCTGCGCCACTGTGTCAGCCCATTCCTTGACCATTTGGAAGTTCTGACTTTTTTAAAGAAGCATTTTGGCTGAAATCTTGCATCTGAGTTCCTTCCACCCTCCCGCTCTCCGCTCTCCGCTCTCCGCTCTCCGCTCTCCACTCTCCGCTCCCACATTCTGAGTAGCAGTTTCCAGTCTTGATAACATCAGAACAATTGCCTGCAGCTGCGAGATCTTCCAGTTCGAGATTACTGCCTGTTGTCTTTTCAATGTTTAAACAAGGAGTTACTTGTATTGCAAAGAAAAGCTGCAGGGTCCGTGACCTTGAATTGTATAAATGCTTCAGAATTATCGAGACCTGTGAAGTTCCTTTGGTGAAGAACGTTGAATATTTCTTCTCGGGAAGAAAACCATTTTTCTTTAACCGATTGCTCCTTTTTCTTTTTAATGCAGGTTTCAGAATTCCACCAAAGTTAACTGTGTCTATGACGGCGGCTCTGGTCACTATCTATCAGGTAGTTATATTCATTCAAACCTTGCATCTCCTGAATCGTCTACAAGTTTGGACAAATTGTCTTTATTCCAAGCAGAGGCACGGATAGGGTAGACACTCTGAACTTTTATCCTGGGTTGGAAATGTCAAAGGCTAGACGGCATAGACAATAGGTGCAGGAGTAGGCCATTCGGCCCTTCGAGCCAGCACCGCCATTCAATGTGATCATGGCTGATCATCCCCAATCAGTACCCCGTTCCTGCCTTCTCCCCATATCCCCTGACTCTGCCCTATCTAGCTCTCTCTTGAAAGCATCCAGAGAACCTGCCTCCACCGCCCTCTGAGGCAGAGAATGCCACAGACTCGCCACTCTCTGTGAGAAAAAGGAATGGGGATTAAGTGCAAGAGTTGGTCTTGGCATCACGGTCGGTGCGGACATTGTGGGCCAAAGGGCCTGATCCTGCACTGTTCTATGTCACAGCAGTAGAGCCAGTCCCAGTAACTTGAATTGTTTGTATTAGCAGTCTGTGTGCATGCAGATGTGACTTTTCAAATGAGATATTAGGTCATGACCTTCAATTAACATTGCTAATCTAATTATCTGATCTATGATTGCGTTTGTGCTTGCTAATTGACATTTTCCAACATTGCTGCAATAATCGAGAAGTTGGTGAGGCCACTCACTGTGTGTTCCGATTTTGGTCACCCGGCTAGAAGAAGGAATCCGTTCAGTTGGGAAGAGTGCAGAGCAGATTTGCAAGGGTGCTGCCAGGACTTGAGGTTCTGAGCTACAGGGAGAGGTTAGGAAGGCCAGGACTTTGTTCCCTGGGATGCTGGGGGAATCTTGCAGAGATGTGTGAAACCATGTCGGGGTGTGGATAGGTCTTTTGCCCAGAGTGGGGGAATCAAAAACCACAAGACATAGGCTTAAGGTGAGAGGGGCAAAGGATAATAAGTAAGTATTTAAAAGGAACCGTTTTGCACTCCGAGGGTGTTGGGTATATGGGTTCAAGGTGAACGACTAATGGGCCTGTCCCACTTGCGCGACTTTTTCGACAACTGCCGGCACCCGTCGTAGGCCATTGCAGGTTGGCAAAAATGTTCAACATGTTGAAAATCCGGTGGCGACCAGAACAGGGTGCGACTCTTTGGGCGACTACTCACGACCATACGGGCTTCGCCCCGCGACACGTCGCCTGCACGGCCGTGAGTCGTCTCCTCAGTCGCCCAGCGAGTCGTAGCGTCTTTCTGGTCGCTGCAGGATTTTCAACATGTTGGAAATTTTCGGCGACCTGCGAAGACCTGTGGCAGGTGCCGGCAGTCGGCTGAAAAAGTCGCGTAAGTGGGACGGGCCCATCAGGTGGAGATGGTTTTTAATGTTTGCGTTTGCAGCTATCAACAGACGTGGGAGTTTTTGGCATCAACACGATAATCCCTGGGATGGCGGGACTGTCATATGAGGATAGGTTGAAAAGACTAGGCTTGTATTCACTAGAGTTTAGTAGGATGAGGGGGATCTTATAGAAACATATAAAATTCTAAAAGGGCTGGACAAGCTAGATGCAGGAAAAATGTTCCCAATGTTGGGCGAGTCCAGAACCAGGGGCCACACAGTCTTAGAATAAAGGGGAGGTCATTTAAGACTGAGGTGAGAAAAAACTTTTTCACCCAGAGAGTTGTGAATTTGTGGAATTCCCTGCAACAGAGGGCAGTGGAGGCCAAGTCGCTGGATGGATTTAAGAGAGAGTTGGATGGAGCTCTAGGGGCTAGTGGAGTCAAGGGATATGGGGAGAAGGCAGGCACGGGTTATTGATAGGGGACGATCAGCCATGATCATAATGAATGGCGGTGCTGGCTCGAAGGGCCGAATGGCCTCCTCCTGTACCTATTTTCTATGTAAACAAACAATAAACAAACTTGACGCCAACAATGGTATATTATTTGTCACTTTTTTTTAAGTAGCTCTTGCTCTCTTTGCCCTCCCGGCAGGTTGCCCTTCTGCTTGTGGTGGCCGTGGTCCCAACTTTGCAGAAGATGCGCGCTGGAGTCCGTGAAGAGTTCTCCTACGTACTGGAAGGGTTTGGGATCAACCTGTCGGATAAGAGGGCTGAAGTCATCCAAATTGTCAAATATTACTTTTGGATCGTGGAAGGTAGCAGCTGGAACATTGTTTTGTTTTGCAAGGTTTTGAAATGGAGAAACTATTTAGAAACTAAATCACTCTTAATTCCTCTCATGATCATACATTCTGGTGTTAAAATGTGATATCCTAGAGGTCCTTCTGAACTGTCATGCACTGCAGCTTGCTGCTATAGAGGCATCAACATAAATTAAAGCTGTTTTTTAAGAAGAACTACAGTTGCTGGAAAAATCGAAGGTAGATAAAAATGCTGGAAAAACATATCCCAAAGACGCATTGGCTCGTAGGTTAACTTGTCTCATGAAAATTGCTCCAAATGTGTAGGGAGTGGGTGAGGAAAGTGGGATAACAGAACTTGTGTGAATAGGTAGACAAAACTGCTGGAGAAACTCAGCGGGTGAGGCAGCATCTATGGAACAAAGGAAATGGGCAACGTGTCGAAGAACTAGAATAGAGGATGGGGAAAGCAAGGGGCTACTTGAAGTTGGAGAAGTCAATGGCCATACCGCTGGGGTTTAAGCTGCCCAAGCGAAATATGAGGCGTTGTTCCTCCAATTTGCACTGGGCCTCACTCTGACAGTGGAGGAGGCCCAGGACAGAAAGTTCAGTGTGGGAATGGGAGGGGGAGGTTAATATGTTTAGCAACCGGGAGATCGGGTCAGTTTAGGCGGACTGAGCGGACGTGTTCAGCGAAACGATCACCGAGCCTGCGTTTCGTCTCGCCGATATATAGGAGTCCACACCTGGAACAGCGGATAGAGTAGATGAGGTTATATTTTAATTTTAATCCTGATTAAATGTTATCTCCTGATGCTTTATCACCTTCCCCTAGATAACAATGATCTATTTTACATTTTCCTTGAACTTCGTCCCCTTTGATGTCTCGTTTTCACACCTTACCCTTCCACATCTCTGTGTCTCCCTCTTTTCCCTGACTCTCAGTATGATGAAGGGTCTCGACCCGAAACGTCTCCCATTCCTTCTCTCCAGAGATGCTGCCTGTCCCGCTGAGTCACTCCAGCATTTTGTGTCTGTGTTAACTGACTCGTACGAAACGCATTTTTGATCTCTTGCTGTCTGGATTAAGGTTGTTTCACTTATAAAGGGAGGTTGGACAAACTTGGATTGTTTTCCCTGGAATACCAAAGGTTGCGGGGAGACCTGGTAGAAGTATATAAAATTATGAGAGACATAGATAGGGTAGACATTCAAAACCTTTTCCCCCAGGATGGAAATGTCAATGACTAGCGGACTCAGTGTTAGGGTGAGAAGGGCACATTTTAAAGTGGGTTTGTGGGGGAAGGTTTGGAGAGAGTGGTGGGTGGCTGGAACACACTGCCAGGGTTGGTGGTGGAGTCAGATACGAGAGTGTGGTTTAAGAATCACCATGTGGGGAATATCGATCACATGTAGGCAGATGGGATTGCTTTATCTTATTATTATGTGCAGTACAGACGGTTCTGTGGCTGTAGTGTTACAGCGGGGAAACAGGCCCTTCAGCCCACCACGTCCGCACCGACCTGCGATCCCTGCACATGAATACTACCCTGCGCACACACTGGGACAATTTTACATTATACCATCCAATTAACGTCTTTGGAGTTTGGGAGGAAACCAAAGATCTCGGAGAAAACTCACGGGGAGAGCATGTAGAGGCAGCCAGGATCGAACCCGGGTCTCTGGCGCTGTGAGGCAGTCGCTCTACCGGTGCGCCAACATGCCACCCCTGTTCTGCGTTTTTTCAGTGTAATATTACTGACGAAAGATCGTTCTGTTCATCTTTCTTCCTGCAGTCTGTTACATCTCTGCAATCACTGCCTGCTGCTGTTTCACCCTGGCCATGTTAATGAGGTCAATGGTTTTGCACAGGTAACCATTTTTTAAATATTTCTAATCGGTGAACAAAGAATTGTTTGTTTAATATAATAAACATTACGTATATATTCCACAAAACTGCTAAATAGTAATTCTCACCACCTTGTATTCCTGTGACTAACTGGTGGTGATACTGGGATTAAACATTTTTTTTTTTTTAATTATTTTTATTAGAAGCAAATACATATATTATGGCAAAAAACATTTCATATGTATCAATCATACATTATTAATATTATCAATTGAAGCTTCATTCTGCTTCTAATTTTTTTTTAATAGATAGAAAGTAAGAAAGAAATTAAAAAAGGAAAAAAACCCACAAATGTCAAGATAAAAAAAAAAGAATGGATTGATTTACTAATAATACATCATTGGAGATAGGTTCGAAGATTATAAAGTATAACTTTTCATCTAATCCCGAGTTCAAGTTTCAGTTAGGTTCCCGTGCGAACCAATCTACCCCTTCAAATAATACTGGGATTTTTGGGACTAATTCCTTTTCCCTGCGATTGCTATCGGTGGGATGTTCCGGTTATAATTCGGTGTCAAAGACGGGAGGGATAGCTTTACGATGAGAGGCAAGTTGTTTTACACAGTGAGAGTGGGGATTGTGGTGAAGGTGAGTATGACAGCGGTGTTTAAGAGGCTTTTGGATAGGCACATGGATATGGAGGGAATGCGGAGACCTCTGAGGAAGGGTCTCGACCCGAAACGTCGCCTATCTCCTTCGCTCCTTGGATGCTGCTGCACCCGCTGAGTTTCTCCAGCCTTTTGTGTAACCCAAGGAACTGTAGATGCTGGTTTATACCGAAGATAGATGCAAAATGCAATAGGTCAGGAAAGTCCACTTTCAGTCTGAAATGTCACCCATCATTTTCTCTCCAAAGACGCTGCCTGACCTGTCAGTTCTTAGTGTTGATCTTTGCTTACAGCGGGCTGTCGATTAAGGGGTGGGCACACACAAAGAGTTTTTTTTTTTTTAATAAAAAAATGTATTCAATTATTATAAGTAAGTTTATTGGCCAAGTATTCACATACAATGAATTTGCCTTGGTGCTCCGCCCACAAATAACAACATGACATACAGTGACGGTGATAGTTGAACTGCAATAAAACAAGCCGGAACCCACCACCAAATACGCTACAAACATATATCCACAATAAACTACTATACAGCTTTGTTACAATCCTTATTGAGGATACATTCAACACCCTGCGGTCCCGGAACTCCCCCAGGATGCCCGTGGACAGGGAGTATTCCCTTTCTAACCCCGCCTGGGCACGGACGTAAAGGGACAGGCAGCCGGCTCGGGTAAAGAGTTGGCCTTCGCATTTACACCAGGCTGATGAACCTACAGATCCGTCCGTCTGGGGTGTGGGAGGAAGTCAAAGGTCTCGGAAGAAAACCCACGCAGGTCCCGGGGAGAACGTGCGGGCAAGGACCCACAGTCGGGATGGAACCCGGGTCTCTGGCGCCCCAGGTTTCTGATGGGGAGTTGCGGAAGAACAAAGGAATATACCACAGGAGCAGGATCTACAGACCATTATGTCTTTTCTGACTATGGTGTTAATGTACATAATCCCACCTGCCTGCGCATGGACCACCTCACTCTAGTCTTTGCCTGCAGAGTCTGTCGAAATATCTCTTGAACATGGCTGTAAAATCTGCTTCCATCAGCTCCCTGATCAGAACAGTTCAGCCAGCCGACACTGTTTTTAAAACTTGCCTTGCTCATCTTATTAAACTTAATTTTTAAGGTCATATAAGTAACAGCTGCAGAATTAGGCCATTGGGCCCATCAAGTCTACTCTGCCATTCAATCATGGCCGATCTATCTCTCCCTCCTAACCCCATTCTCCTGCCTTCTCCCCATTAACCCCTGCCATCCATACTAATCAAGAGTCTTATCCATCTCTGCTTCAAAAAAATATCCATTGGCTTGGCCTCCGCAGCCTTCCGTGGCAATGAATTCCACAGATTCACCACCCTCTGACTAAAGAAATTCCTTCTCCTCTCCATCCTAAAGGAACATCCTTTAATTCTGAGGCTGTGACCTCTGGTCCTAGACTCTCCCACTAGTGGAGAGTCTCCACATCCACTCGATCCAAGCCTTTCACTACTCTGTACGCTTCAATGAGGTCCCCCCCCCCCCCCCTCAATCTTTCTGAAGCCCAGCGCCATCAAACGCTCATCATGTGTTAACCCACTCATTCCCCAGCACATCCTTCCTCAGATATGGTGCCCAAAATGTCTCACAATTTCTCTCCTCCGCGTTAATCTGGGCTCCACTGAATTAAGGATAAGGGGGAAGTCTTTTAGGACCGAGATGAGAAAAACATTTTTCACACAGAGAGTGGAGAATCTCTGGAATTCTCTGCCATTGAAGGTAGTTGAGGCCAGTTCATTGGCTATATTTAAGAGGGAGTTGGATGTGGCCCTTGTGGCTAAAGGGATCAGGGGGTATGGAGAGAAGGCAGGTACGGGATACTGAGTTGGATGATCAGCCATGATCATATTGAATGGCGGTGCAGGCTCGAAGGGCCGAATGGCCTACTCCAGCACCTATTTTCTATGTTTCTATGAATGCCGCTCTATTTGTGTTCAAGTTTAATCGCCACCTTCCTCTGTTCATAGAGAGAACCTGCTGAGCCTCTATCGAGGAGACACGGGCAAAGTCTTCAACATCCAGAGGCGTATCAGACCCTCTCAGTCTGCCATTGTCAGTTGGATGAGCTTCACCAGCTACCACGTTTCCCACGTCGCTCTGGGTAACTAATGTTGTGTTGTTTTAAACTCTATATCAATTGTTTCACAGTTATCGCTGTTTCCAAGTGATAATTGTAAAGGAATCTGGGAGAGATCCCAGTGCAAATCCACGTTGGGTGTCGCTCAGTAAGAGACATCTAACTAGGTTGAGTAACGTCTAACAGAAGGCAGGAAAGTACCGGCGTCGGGTCTTGGGGTAAAGGGGGACGGAAAACTGTCGAGTTGGTAGATTCCTTTTGCGCGATGTTTATAAGAAAGTAACTGGCTTTTCTCTTTTCCTTCTCTGTCTCTCTCTCTCCCTTTTTTTTTCCTCTCGAGGGACTATCTCTTAATCTCCTTTCTCTAACTCTTCGACCAAGGGTTCCTTTTCCCTTTGGCACACGTTTTCACTTTCTCTACTCTCTCTGTTTCTATTTTTATGTTTTTTCTAAAGCCGTAAAAAATTAAGGGGTACAATGATTGTAATAATATATATGGCTTATACACTGATGTAACTTAATAACCGTATAACATATAACAATTACAGCACGGAAACAGGCCCTCTCGGCCCTTCCAGTCCGTGCCGACCTACCTCTAATAAATCTACCTTCTAATAAATAAAACAGACAAAAACAAAAAAATAACAGAAGGCAGGAACGGGGTACTGATTGGGGATGATCAGCCATGATCACATTGAATGGCGGTGCTGGCTCGAAGGGCTGAATGGCCTCCTCCTGCACCTATTGTCTATTGTCAAACTCTAAAGTTGGGGAATTCCAGATGTGACCTTCCACTCTCCTCCAGATGTTAGCTGCGTGTGTGGAATTGTGCACACCACTTCGCTGGAGTCAATTTACAGAGGCCACTGAACCTACAAACCTGCAGGGCTTTGGGATGTGTTAGGTACATGGAAGCACAGACAATAGGTGCAGGAGGAGGCCATTCGGCCCTTCGAGCCAGCACCGCCATTCAATGTGATCATGGCTGATCATCCAGAATCAGTACCCCATTCCTGCCTTCCCCCCCATATCCCTTGATTCTTGTTGGGAGAAACCGGACCGCCCGGAGGAAACCCACCTGTAGAACGTGTAAACTCCACACAGACAGCACCCGAGGTCAGGAGCGAAACTGGCCCAGTGTGAGGCAGCGTCTCTGCCAGCTGTGCTACCATGCCGCCCCTTGGTGGGAGTGTTGGAAGCAGATTTGCAATGTTCCGTGATTCTTAACCTCTGTCTGTCTGTCTGTCTCTCTGTCTGTCTTTCTGCCTGTCTCTCTCTCTCTCCCCTCCCCTCCCCCTCCCCTCCCCCCTCCCCCCTCCCCCTCCCCACCTCCCTCTCTCCCCCTCTCCCTCTGCCCCTCTCCCTCCCCCTCCCCTCCCCCTCCCCCCCCTCTCCCCTCTCCCCTCGGTCTTTCCCCCTCCATCTCTTCCTCTGTCTCTCCATCTCCCTCTCCCCTCTCCTCCTGTCTGTCTCTCTCCCTCTTCCTCTGTCTGTCTCTCTCCCTCTCCCCTCTGTCCTCTCTCTCTCTCCCTTGGTCTCCCTCTGTCTGTCCTCTCTCTCCCTCTCTCTCTGTCTGTCACTCTGTCTCTCTCTCTCTCTCTCTCTCCTCTCTCAGTCCTCTCTCTCTCTCTCTGTCTCTGCCTGTTTCTCTCTCTCTCTCTCCTCTCTCTCTCGTCTCTCTCTCCTCTCTCTGTCTCTCTCCTCTCTCCTGTCTCTGTCTGTCTCTCTCTCTCTCTCTCTGCCTCTCCTCTCTCTCTCTCTGTCCTCTCTCTGTGTTTCTCCTGTCTCTCTCTCTCTCTGCCTCTCTCTCTCTCCTCTTCTCTCTCCTCTCTCTCTCTCTGCTGTCTCTCTCTCTCCTCCTCTCCCTATGCTGTCTCTCTCTCCTCTTGTTTCTCTCTCTCTCTCTCTCTCCTCAGTCTCTCTGTCTCTCTCTCCTCTTCTCTCTCTCTCTCTCTCTCTCTCTCTCTCTTCTCTCTCTCTCTCTCTCTCTTCTGCCTGTCTCTCTTCTCTCCTGCTCTTCTGTGTTTGTTCTCTCTCTCTGCCCCTCTCTTCTCTCTCTGCCTGTCTCTCTCTCTCTCTCTCTCTCTCTCTCTCTCTCTCTCTCTCTCTCTCTCTCTCTCTCTCTCTCTCTCTCTCTCTGTCTCTCTCTGTCTCTGTCTTTGTGTGTGTGTCTGTGTAATCCAGTAGAATTCCTGATCAATTGAATCCTGAACAGAGGGAGATTGTTTTTCAATTGTGGTGAAACATGGCCATATTATCGAATGCCTGTGTTTATTCCAACACTGGGAACTTCAGATTCACTGACCCACCCAAGGAGGTCTTGTCTATTGTCATTATGTGCCATTGAAATCAAATCACTTATTAATCTTCCTTGTAGGTCTCTTCATACAGCTGCTGGTATTCATCATGTTTTTCTGCACCTTTGCCTTTCTAATTGTCGTCCCCATTCTCCACGGCCAAAACCTGGTTCTCTTCAGGATGCTTGAAACTATGTGGTGAGTCTATTCTGCAGAACCTTTTAATTTCCTGCTTCTCAAAGGATTATGACAAAATATTTCATTGCTGGGTGTGACAAAAGGAAATTATTCGTGTACTGGCCTCTATTAGTTTCGTTTCGAGATACAGCACGGAAACAGGCCATTCCCCCGCACACTAACACTATCCTGTCTTCGTAACCAGGGACCATTTACAATTTTACCAAACTAATTGACCGACTAACCTGTACGTCTTTGGAGTGGGAGGAAACCCGAGCTCCCGGAGAAAACTCACGCGGGGAGAACGTGCAAACTCCATACAGACGACACCCGTAGTCGGGATCGAACCTGGGTCTCTGCCGCTGTAAGGCTGCAACTCTGCCGCTGCGCCTCTTGTTTATCCTTTTCCCCTGCCAAGCACCATATTCCACTTGGGTAGCTTACAACTCAAATAAATGGACAGTGAATTCTCCAATCCCTCCCCCACTCTGACTCTCACCTATGTCTCCCCTTCCACCTCCATTCCTTCCTCTGCCTTCACAATTCGCAACTCTTCGATCCTTTTGCTTGCTCATCTTTGGCTTTTGTCTGAACATCTGCCTCTCAACCCCCCCCCCCTTCCCCCACCCGCCCCTGTTCATCTATTACCTGCCATGCTTTGTTTGTCCTGCCCCTCTCCTCCTCCAGCCGTCTTCTAGCTCCCCGCGTGCCCCACCTTGCAATCAGTATGAGGGCGCGTCTGACCCAAAACTTCACCTCTCCATGTTCTCCAGGGATGCTATCTGACCTCTTACACCTTGCCATTGGCCCCTTGAACCTTTCCCAATTGAATTTGACTTGCATCCTAAATCCTCTGTCCTCTGTTGCCTGATAGACCTGTGTAACGGGCAAAGTTAGCACTTTGAAACTATTTTTCTATTGACTTCAGCCCTTGCCTGATCTCAAGTGCAAAGTTCATTGGTTGCAGTACCACTTCTAAATGATCTGCCTCTTAAGGTTGCTCCCTATTTTGTACCTGCCACTCCTGAGGAGATACAACAGCAGATGAAGAAATTGTCAACTAGTAATAGCTACCACGTCTAATCAGATAATCTCCTCAACTGGAGGGACCACAGTCTTGTGTAGGAAGGAACTGCAGATGCTGGTTTACACTGAAGATAGACTCAAAATGCTGGAGTAACTCAGCGGGACAGGCAGCATCTCTGGAGAGAAGGAATGGGTGACGTTTCGGGTCGAGACCGTTCTTCAGTCTGAAGAAGGGTCTTGACCCGAAAGGTCTGAAGAAGGGTCTCCCATTCCATCTCTCCAGAACTCAGAGGGACAGGCAGCATCTCTGGAGAGAAGGAATGGGTGATGTTTCGGGATGAGACCCTTCAATCTGAAGATGGGTCTCGACCCGAAACATCACCCATTCCCTCTCTCCAGAGATGCTGCCTGTCCCCGCTGAGTTACTCCGGCATTTTGTGTCCATCTTTGGGGACCATGGCCTTCAATTAATCCTTGCAGGGATGACCCTCCAGGAGATGAGCTCCTCAACCTTCTGCTTCAAGTGTGCCACCTCCCGCTTTTCTCCAGATGTTCAGCAAAGTGTTGGAAAATTTGTAGCTAAATTCCGTATATTCGACCCCCACAAACACAATGACCAGATTTACTCAAGTAAATTTGGCTTTTCACATCCCCTCGATGCGTTTGTCCTGGATCTGGTTCCTTGGATTGTTCCTCTCTTTTTAATGATGGTCTTTATTTGGTGAAGATATTTTTTAACTTGTAGTTTTTTAATTTTTTTTCCTTCAAGGCCCTTCTGGCTGGCGCTGGTTGTGGTCCTTTTGATTCAACACGTCCTGGCTCGCTTCCTGTTCCTGCACAAAGAAGGCAAAACCCTGAGTATTACGAATAGGTACGTACAGGTCCTGACCACTTGTGAAGGAGCCCCAAAGGTTTGTGCTAATTGAAGCTAACTGCATCGCTGCTGTGCCAGTAAAACGTATCCATTGACCTGGCCCCCGCGGCCGTCTGCGGCAAAGAATCCCACAGATTCACCGCCCTCCGACTCGAGAAATTCCTCCTCATTTCCTTCCGAAAAGAACATCCTTTTATTCCAAGGCTGTGGCCTCTGGTCCTAGACTCTCCCACATGCTGGGGTTGTGGGTTAATTGGCTTTGGTGGAATTGTAAACAATCCCTAGTGTGTGGGATAGTGTAAGTGTGCGGGGATCGCTGGTCAGCACAGACTCTGGGCTGAAGGGCCTGTGTCCGTGCTGCATCTCTAAGCCATCAGACTATGAAACTCAATTCAAACAAAAATCTGAACTTTAATAGCCTATTGCACTATATTGTTGTATATCTTTATTATCATTTTTCTGAGTATTTGCATACCCAGAGGAAAACGAAAAAGCGTTTCTCAACCAGTGTCCATCCTATATATGCTTATTTAAGTGTGTGTGTGGTGTGTGTAATATATATGTGTGTGTGTGTGTAATATATGTTTATATATGTGTGTGTGTGTGTATGTATATGTGTGTGTGTGTGTGTATATATATATATATAATATAAATATAATCTATCTATATCTATATCTATATCTATATATAATCTATATCTATATATATCTATATATATATATATATATATATCTATATATATATATCTCTCTCTCTCTCTTGTGTGTGTGTGTATATATATGTATGTATATGTATGTGTATATATATATATATATATATATGTATGTGTGTGTATATATATATATATATAATTTTTTATATATATATATATGTAAAAATAAACCAACCTTTATTGTCATCTTGCAAAGCAACTGTACAGTGCAAAAAGAGAAGACATTTCCCAGGAATTACCAGAGCATCTTAAAGCTTAAACATTTCACACATAAATAAAAACAATCCAGTCCCTGATAAAAACAGTACAATAGTTAAAAGTGCAGGTTAAAAAAACCCAGCAATGTTAAAATACAAGTAAAAACAGTCATAAATTGTCCAGGGCAGCTGATTCAAGTGGCCTGTGCCAGAGTTTGTTATTAAATTGTCAGTGTAAAAAGCAGCAGAATCGGGTGGTGCGACTGTTTCGCAGCCTCACGGCCTGTGGAAGGAAGCTGTTTAGCAGTCTAGTCGTCCGGGCTTTGATGTGACGGTATCTCATGCCTGATGGCAGGAGATCCAGATATGTGTGGAGGTGTATGTGTATTCATATATATATGGTATATGGACACACTGATCTGTTCTGTATTCATGCCGTCAATGTTCTGTTGAGCTGAAGCAAAGCAGGAATGTCATTGTCCTATCTGGGACACGCGACAATAAACTCTCTTGAATCGCTTGAAAACTAAACCAAGCACAATGTACATTAACGTGGTTGGGATTTTGGATATTCATGAACCCGAGGCCAGGTCAGCAATCTGACCTGCATTGACCGCGGAAGGACCTTTCGAAATAAAATAAAACATCTTTGTCATTCTTTTGTAGACGAGGGCTCTACATCTTCACATACCTGTTATTTATGTTCAACATCTTGATCAGCTCCATCGTTGGTGTGTGGCGGGTAGTGCTCACAGCAATCTACAACATCATTCACTTCTGCAGATTGGACATGAGCCTTCTCAACAGAGGGGTGGAGTGCTTTGACCCGGGTAACTTTTTTTTTTTTTTTTTCTTTCTTTCTCAGTTAATTATTGTTCTGTTGCATCTCTTAGTTCAAAGGGCCTGTCCCACTTCCACGACGTCTGCCGAGTTTTCCCGTGACTCGTGGTCGCAGCGTGGTCGCGATGCCGGTCGTAGATACTCGTGGCATCAAGTAGGTCGGGGCGTTTTGCTAGACTGATTGAAAAATGTCCCCGAGTAAAAAAGGCTGTGAAAGTGGACAGACCCTTAACTCTCTCTCGAAAACATCCAATGAATTGTCCTCCACTGCCTCCTGTGGCAGAGAATTCCACAGATTCACAACTCTCTGGGTGAAAACGTTTTTCCTCATCTCAGTCCGAAATGGCCGACCCCTTACTCTTAACCTGTGACTCCCCCCCCCCCCCCCCCCCAGATCGGGAACATTTTTCCTACATCTTGCCTGTCCAATCCCTTCAGAATTTTATATATGGTTCTATACGATCCCCTCTCATCCTTCTAAATTCCAGTGAATACAAGCCCAGTTGATTCCATTCTTTCATCGTATGCCAGTCCCGCCACCCCGGGAATTAACCTGGTGAACCTACGCTGCACTCCCTCAATGCCGACAATAGATGCATGCCGGGGAGATGGCACATGGCATAGCAAAGGAAATGGGACGTAGGAGGAACGTGAGCAAATGGTTAGTTCAGTTGGAGTATAAAGTGGGGCAGGCCCTTAACTCTTCCATGGAACTGTAAGCATACAGCATGTGACAGAGTTTGCATGCAACCGAGTTTCACTGAATTTTTGATTTTATATAAATCTGCAACAATCAATCTTTTGGTCAAAATGTTCTTGCGAGCCTCCGTTTTTTTTTTCGCAATTCGTCACCCAATGCAAGCTCGATGTATCAGCTGATCAGAGCAGCAGGAAATGTAGGATAGACACAAAAAGCTGGAGTAACTCAGTGGGTCAAGCAGCATCTCTGGAGAAAAGGAATAGGCGATGTTTCGGGCCAAGACCCCGCAGATAGTTTGTAATAATGTTTCTCTAAATTGTTCTCAAATTGGGATTCTGAAAGAGGTTAAAAAATGGTGCTGGAAATAGTCCTTTTGTTCATCTTGTTTTCTGGGGTTCAAAAAATGCTGGAGAAACTCAGCGGGTGCAGGAGCATCTATGGAGCGAAGGAGATAGGCAACGTTTCTGGCCGAAACCCTCAGCTGCACCCGCTGAGTTTCTCCAGCATTTTGTGTACCCTCGATTTTCCAGCATCTGCAGTTCCTTCTTTAACATCTTGTTTTCTGAATTGCTGAGAATATTTTACCCCTATTTTTCCTTGTGAGTTTGTTCTGCGTAGAATTTTTTTTTTTTTGTTGCTCACTGGCAGATCGCAAAACTCCTGAGGCAATGACGGGGGGGGGGGGGGGGGGGGGGGGGGGAAGTCTTGCATTGTGTAGCAGCGGCTGGGAAGGGAGGTGGAGAATGCAGACGCTGCCACTTGCTGGTCTCTCCACCTCTGTGATAGGAATGCGCCTCGTACCTGTCCCTGTGCGTTGGTCGGCCAACTGGCCACTGTAAACTAACCGTCTTGTTTCCTCTGGCAGCCTATCGATGTTACGTTGGCTTCCTGCTGGTGGAAGTTAGCCATTCACACCCAGTGATGAAAGCTTTCTGCCTCCTCCTTCTCCGCTCCCAGGACCTGAGGTTGAGCGGAGGCGACAGATGCAAGAATGAGGAAGAAGGTGAGCTACTAGAGCAGGGATGGGGAACCTGCGGCCTTAAGGCCTCATGCGGCCTACTAGGCCATTAAGTGCGGCCTTTTGAATGAATCAACATTTTGTAGAGCAAATCCTTTTATTTTTATTGATATGTTTTTTTATTTGTCTTTTATTATTTTTTATTCTAATCTTAAAATTCATGTATTTAAAATAGCAAAGAGTAAAAGAAGATTCAATGGAATAATCCTCCCCGACTGACGGCCACAATTAAAACATTAGTAAAGGGTCTGTCCCACCAGCGTGCAACTCCACGCGGCCAGCGCGACCTAAAGTGGTCGCTTGAGGCGGACGGCCTCGCGGGGCCGGTCCCACTTCGATCGGCGGAGGCGTATGGGACCCGACGTCACGCAGGGCTCCGATAAACTGACACTGTTCAAAATCCCGCGCGGCAACGGCCTGTCGGCCCGCAGCCGCCTCGACGTCGTACGCACCACCTCGACGCCGTAGGCTGCGTCTTGACACCGTACGTTGCGAGCAAACTTCCCGCGGACTTCGCTCAAACTTCACGTCGCTCGCTCCACCTCCGCGCGGCCCCCGCTTCCAGTTTGGTCGCGCTCGGCGCATGCTGGTGGGACCGGCCCTGTGCGGGGATCACTCGACCTCCGCGCGTCCCCCGTTTCCGGTTTGGTCGCGATTGCCGCATGCAGGTCGCATGCTCGTGGGACAGGCCCTTAAGTCATGAGGGCTATTTTAACACCTGTTAACACTCATTTAGTTCTAATGCGACTCTAGACTCCAGAAAGCAGGCACAGCAAAGTCATTAAAAGGTTAGTTCACTTTAGAATTAACACCAGATCATTTTTCTAAGACATGAACACCCTTCACCGAATTCTTACAAGGATAGTATGGCTCAACACAAATTTGGATTCAAAACCAACTATGGGTTGGGGGAACACAAAAAGCTGGAGAAACTCAGCGGGTGCAGCAGCATCTAAGGAGCGAAGGAGATAGGCGACGTTTCGGGTCGAGACCCTTCTTCAGACTGATCAGGGATCAGGGAAACGAGAGATATAGACGGTGATGTGGAGAGATAAGGAACAATGAATGAAAGATATGCAAAAAAGTATCGATGATAAAGGGAACAAGCCATTGTAAGCTGTTTGTGGTGTGAAAATGAGAAGCTGGTGCGACTAGGGTGGGGGAGGGAGATAGAGATAGAGGGAATGCCAGGGCCCGAGGGCTGAGGGAGAGGTGGGAAGGGGGGGAGACAGCAAGGGTTAACAGAATTGAGAAAATTGAGAAAATTTGGTTGGGGGAGATGGGTGGGGGGGGGACGAGAGGCAGGTATATCTCCACTTTTCTCTCTCTTTTTGTTTTTTATAATTTTATATGCCATTTGTTCTACTCTTGTACATTTGCTTCTAATAAATAAAATAAATTTAAAAAATTAAAAAACGTAGAATTAACAAAAAAAATTCATTTTCTCGAAGTTAGTACATAGTAGTTAGATTTTTACAAAATAATGTACATTTTGAAGTGTATATAATTGAAGTTTCTTCAATGCTGCTTTATTAGATCGCAGCTAACTTAATACGGCATTCCAGCATGGAAAGGTTCCCCACCCTTGTACCAGAGTCATAGGGCCTGAGAGCCATGGAGCCAGGACACAGGCCAATCAGCCCAACTTACCTGCACTGTCTAATATGTCCCACCTATACTAGTGTTGGGGAGAAAATCTTCGAATGAGCCATGGTCGTACAGCACAGAAACAGGCCCTTCGGCCCACCCGACCATGCTGGCCAAGGAGAACCTGATATTCCCAATTGTGTGATGCTCCATGCCTGTCGCTGCCTTTCATTATCCTGGACCTGTTTACAAAACCAATGCTGATCGTTCTGTGGGGGAAAGTAAAAAGTTGAGGCTTCTTATGGGGCTGTTGCTATTAGTTTTAGTTTAGTTTAGAGACCTGGGTTCGATCCCAGCTACAGGTGCTGTCTGTGTGGAGTTTGTACGTTCTCCCCGTGACTGCATCAATTTTCTCCAAGATCTTCGGTTTCCTCCCACACTCCAAAGACGTACAGGTTTTTAGGTTAATTGGCTTGCTATAAATGGAAATTGTCCCTGGGGTGTGTAGGATAGTGTTAATGTGCGGGGATCGCTGGTTGGTGCGGGCTCGGTGGGCTGAAGGGGCTGTTTCCACGCTGTATCTCTATATCCTGGACTTTCACAAAAATTGCCTAACTGAATTCTAATTCTACTTTGTGCTTCCACATTTTAGTGTTTTTAATTAACTGAATAAACCTCACAATGCAGGCTCCACCTCAAGCCTGTGGCACCAAAGTGCCAGCCCAAAGATTACTGGTTACTTGTTACCAATTGCCTTCAGAAGAAGGGTCTCCACCCGAACCGTCACCCGTTCCTTCTCTCCAGAGGTGCTCCCTGTCCCGCTGAGCTACTCCAGCATTTTGGGTCTGTCTTCAGTGCAAACCAGCAACTGCAGTCCCTTCCCACACAAATTGCCTTCAGATACTTGTCTTCCGTGGTTCCACTTCAACCAACTCTTGCTTAAGATAGACACAAAATGCTGGAGTAACTCAGCGGGACAGGCAGCATCTCTGGAGCGAAGGAATGGGTGACGTTTCGGGTCGAGACCCTTCTACAGGCTCCCAGCTCAACGAGTTCCGGGTTAGTTTAAAAAAAATATATATATACAGTATTTTGTTTCTTCCTACACAAGTTGTTGCTTAAATTGGTTTAGCTTTGCTGTGTATTCCGTAGTCCTCCTCGTCCCCCCATCTACCGACTCTTTGCACATCCCCAATCCTTTCCACTCATCACTTTAATTTCACGTTTCATGCATTTTGTGTTTTTATGACTGTCGGCAGATCAATTTCCCTTCTGGGATGAATAAGGTTCCATCGTATTTTAAGGTGATGGAACACACAGACGCACAGTCCTGTTTATATCAACGGGTCGATGGTTGAAAGGGTCAAGAGCTTCAAATTCCTGGGTGTGCACATCTGTGAACATCTTTCCTGGTCCGAGAACACAGATGCAATTATTAAGAAAGCTCATCAGCGCCTCTACTTCCTGAGAAGATTACGGAGAGTCGGTCTGTCAAGGAGGACTCTCTCTAACTTCTACAGGTGCACAGTAGAGAGCTTGCTGACTGGTTGCATCGTGGCTTGGTTCGGCAACTTGAGTGCCCTGGAGAGGAAAAGACTACAAAAAGTAGTAAACACTGCCCAGTCCATCATCGGCTCTGACCTTCCTTCCATCGAGGGGATCTACCACAGCCGTTGCCTCAAAAAGGCTGGCAGCATCATCAAGGACCCACACCACCCTGGCCACACACTCATCTCCCCTGCTACCTTCGGGTAGAAGGTACAGGAGCCTGAGAACTGCAACAACCCGGTTCAGGAATAGCTACTTCCCCACAACCATCAGGCTATTAAACCTGGCTCGGACAAAACTCTGAACATTAATACCCCTCCATCTGTTATTTGCACTTTATTAATTTATTAATTAATGTGTGTATTTAAGTATATAACTGTAGTCAATGCCTACTATGTTCTGTTGTGCTATGCAAAGAAAGAATTTCATTGTCCTGTCAGGGACACATGACAAGAAACTCTTTTGACTTGCCTTGACTTGATGGCTTTTATTCTGCTCCTTGCAGGGATCCAGTTGATGTCCAATCTGACGTCGGCCAAGACGGCAAGGTCCAAGCGCGTGCGGGCGAGGTGGCACTTGGCGTTCACCCTCCTGCGCAACCCAATATTGATCGGTTCCAGGAGGCCGGAGGTCTGCTCGGCCGCAGATCTCGTCTCGAACGGAGAACTGAACTCTTCCTCCCAACACACCGCAGATGATAATCTCACTAAATCTGAGGAGTAGGACCCTATGTTGATTCGGCTCCCTTCTGATTCCGATAAGTTGGTCAAACATCTACAGGGACTTTAACGATCTTGTGTACAGGCTACACACTTCCTCGGTGTGGACAAGTCACTTCTGCTCCCATTTCCCCCCCCCATCATCAATGATTGATTGCAATTGCAGGGTTTTGCCACTAGATAGCTCAGCGGGCTGAGTTCTTAAACACTCAAATCTGCTGCGTTCCCTATTTGAAGGGTATATCCTTGAACAAACCAAATGTCAACATTTGGGGTACTGTGTTAGTATATTTCCTGTGTGCCTTCCCAGTTTGAAATCAGAAAAGCGGAAAATGCTGGAAATACCCATGAACTGTATTGCTAATATTCCAGCATCTATGAGTTTCCAGAATCTGTAGATACATTGATTTGCTTTTGGTTGTAGCTCGGTGTTACATGTTATTGACGTTTGAACATGTTTAGACAAGACTTTGATAACCGCTACCAAGAGATATGGCAAATTGTTCCAGTGTTACCCATTATAAAGGATATAGTTATTTTTTAATAATATCGTTCTTTGAATTTGATAATGCACAAAAATTACGTACTTTTAAAATACCAATAATTATGGAACACTTGGTGCCATTTCTCACTGTTCATAGTCTTTAATTATTGTTCATAGGTTGTAATTGTTAAGAATAAATGATATTAATCTACACAGCTTTTGGACCGGTAAAATCAAGACTTCTTCCTGCAGCTTTTCCATGGGAACGGATGTTCTCAAATTATCTATGTTTGTGTTTCTTGTCGAAGGTGACTTTTTTAATTATTTGGAAAATATTCTTTCTTTTTTGGTGGGAGTTTGTTTTAAATGCTTACCACTGCACTATGGGCACTGGACCCCGTCACTATGAGAATGTGGGAGTGATCCTAGGTAAATATCCGATGCTGGGACTATAGATCTATTCCAGCGTTTTCTAGACTTGAATAAATATGCGAGGGTTAAAGCATTGCGCTTATTTCCTGTGGTCTTGTCCGCAGTTGAGTTTAATTCAGAAATCAGTGGAAACTGGCCCTTCAGCCCATTGAGTCCACACCGACCAGTGCTCACCTGTATACTAGTTCCATCTGACACACCAGGGGCAGTTCAATCTAGAATCTAATTAACCTACAAACCCCCACCTCTTTGGAATGTGGGAGGAAACCAGAGTAAACCCACAAGGTCACACAGAGAGAGAGAGAGTACAAACTCCACTCTGGGGGAGTCCAGAACCAGGGGCCACAGTTTAAGAATAAGGGGTAAGCCATTTAGAACGGAGATGAGGAAACACATTTTCTCACAGAGAGTGGTGAGTCTGTGGAATTCTCTGCCTCAGAGGGCGGTGGAGGCAGGTTCTCTGGATGCTTTCAAGAGAGAGCTAGATAGGGCTCTTAAAAATAGCGGAGTCAGGGGGTATGGGGAGAAGGCAGGAACGGGGTACTGATTGGGGATGATCACATTGAATGGCGGTGCTGGCTCGAAGGGCCGAATGGCCTACTCCTGCACCTATTGTTAGACAACACCCAAGTCGGGATCGAACCTGGATCTCTGGCGCTGTGAGGCAGCAGCTCTGCCACTGCGCTACCTTGCCATCCTGTTTTAAGTTCTAACACATGGTGGTGCTTTTTAAAAAAAAAAATCCCCCCCCAAATCCTTGAGTGAAAATGTGTTATTTTGTACGTAATAGGTGATGTAGTGTGTGAGCATTTAATTTTCCTGCAGTTCAGTTGGATTGACTCCATGCCTTTTGGCACCGGAGACCCAGGTTTGACCCTGACCTCGGGTGCTGACAGTGTGGAGTTTGCATGTTCTCCCAGTGACCGACCTCGTGGGATTTCTCTGGGTTCCCTCCCACATTTCGAAGACGTGCGGGTTTGCAGGTTAATTGGCCTCTGTAAATTGCTCCTTGTGGGTAGGGAGTGGATGGGAAAGTGGGAGAGCGTGGAACTAGTGTGAATGGGTGGTCGGTGTGGGGCGAGGGATCTGTTTGCACGCTGTGCCTCTGAATTATATTTCAGAAACGAGATATCTGCCTTACTACACGCATTTAGTGCATTGAAAGGAAGAATTTAGGCTGAGTAATCACATTTAAGACTGCCTGCCTTTGACAAACTAGAGACGTGGGACAGCACAGTGGCATGGCAGTACTTGAGTTGGTGCCTTACATTACAGAGCCAGAGTCCCAGGTTCGATCCTAACTACGGGTGCTTGTCTATACAGAATGTGCATGTTCTCCCCGTGACCCGTGTGGTTTTTCTCCAGGATCTCCGGTTTCCTCCCACGCTCCAAAAAAAATTTCCCCCGAAACTCAGATTTCAAGTACCAAACACTCCAGGTAGAGAGAGCCACAAAAGTACAAGCGAGTACAAGCCGAGTCTATCCAGTCTTTCTTCACATGAAAATCCTGACATCCCGGGAATCATTCTGGTGAACCTTCTCTGAGCTCCTTCTTGCCATAGAGGGGGTACAGAGTACAGAGAAGGTTCACCAGACTGATTCCCGGGATGTCAGGATTTTCATATGAAGAAAGACTGGATAGACTCGGCTTGTACTCGCTGGAATTTAGAAGATGAGGGGGGGGGTCTTATAGAAACTTACCAAACTTCTTAAGGGTTGGACAGGCTAGATGCAGGAAGAATATTCCTGATGTTGGCGAAGTCCAGAACAAGGGGGTCACATTTTAAGGATAAGGGGGAAGTCATTTAGGGCCGAGATGAGAAAAACATTTTTCACACAGAGAGTGGTGAATCTGTGGAATTCTCTGCCACAGAAGGTAGTTGAGGCCAGTTCATTGGCTATATTTAAGAGGGAGTTAGATGTGGCTAAAGGGATTATGGGTTACATTTGTATGGAGAGAAGGCAGGTACGGGATACTGAGTTGGATGATCAGCCATGATCCATATTTAATGGCGGTGCAGGCTCGAAGGCCGAATGGCCTACTCCACTAATTCTATATTTCCCATTTGATCCGAGTTCCTTGTTTGGTTTAGTTTATTGAGGCCAGTTTCATTGGCTATATTTAAGAGGGAGTTAGATGTGGCTAAAGGGATTATGGGGTATGGAGAGAAGGCAGGTACAGGACACTGAGTTGGATGATCATATTGAATGGCGGTGAAGGACCCAATGGCCTACTCCTGCACCTATTTTCTATGTTTCTAAAAAGCTGGAGTAACTCAGCGGGTCAGGCAGCATCTCTGGAGAGAAGGAATAGGCGAGGTTTCAGGTCACCCATTCCTTCTCTCCAGAGATGCTGCCTGACCCGCTGAGATACACCAACATTTTGCGTCTATCTCCGGTGTAAACCAGCATCTGCAGTTCCCATCTGCACCAAACACTTTTGTACATCAACTGAAACCACCATGAACATAATCACTCAGTTTAGAATCGAAGGGCCTGTTTCTCTTTTACTCGTGCAGTTGTTTTCAATGTGATCCAAAGACACAGCGTGCTGGAGTAACTCAGTGGGTCAGGTAGCATTTCTGAAGATTTAACCGTATCATTGCCATGTTAATGGGGCCACTCAGCTAGATCTGGCTTCAAAGATAGACACAACATGCTGGAGTAACTCAGCGGGACAGGCAGCATCTCTGGAGAGAAGGACTGGGTGATGTTCTGTGTTCAGACCCTTCTTCAGACAGAAAGTGATGGTTTGCGCTAATTCTGCACCTATCAGACTTCGGTTCTGTTTGTCCATCATTGTGACTGGAATATTTTTGATTTTTCCTGCTGGCTCTGAAGTCAAAAATAAGATTCATTGTGCAATTATCAGGGAGTTATAAGGGCAGGACTTTTCTATTGAGATGCTCTCCCTCTCTCCCCCTCCCCTCTCTCCTCCCCCCCTCTCTCTCTCCCCCTCTCTCCCCCTCTCTCCCCTTCTCCCCTCTCTCTCCTCCTCCCCTCTCTCTCTCCTCCCCCTCTCTCTACCTCCCCCTCTCTCTCCTCCCCCTCTCTCTCCTCCCCCTCTCCTCCTTCCCCTCCCCCTCTCTCTCCCCCCTCCCCCCCCCTCTCTTCCTCTCCCGCCCCCTCTCCCCCCCCTCCACCCTCCCCCTCTCTCTCCTCTCCCTCTCTCCACTCTTCTCCCCCCCCTCTCCTCCTCCTCTCTCCTCCTCACCCCCCTCTCTCACCTCCGCCCTCTCTCCTCCCTGTCCTGATCCCCCTCTCCTATCCCCCCCTCTCCTGATCCCCCCCTCCCTGACCCCCCCTCTCCTCCTGATCCCCCCCCTCTCCTCTTCCCCCCCTCTCCTCTCCCCCCCTCTCCTCTCCCCCCCCTCTCCTCTCCCCCACCTCTCCTCTCCCCCACCTCTCTCTCCCCCACCTCTCCTCTCCCCCACCTCTCCTCTCCCCCCACCTCTCCTCTCCCCCACCGACTCCTCTCCACTCCCCCCTCCCCTCTCCTATCCCCTCTCCTCCTCTCCCCTCCTTCTCCCAATATCATAGACAATAGGTGCAGGAGGAGGCCATTTGGCGCTTTAAGCCACCATCGCCATTCAATATGATCATGGCTGATCATCCAAAATCGGTACCGCATATCAGAGGTACATAGTTGCACTCGATGAATTGCTGGGGAAGTTTTTAAAATAATTTAAAATAATTAATCATTGTGATGTGGCTGGAACTCCACCCTGTCCCCAATTTGAAAGATTAAATGCCCTTCACCCCACAATGTCTGTGCCAGGTATGATGCCCAGACCATCTGTTATTTCCGTGCGCCTAATCCCTCTGTTCCCTGTAAGATTTGCCTACTACAAACGACTCTTCAATCTCACTATTCCCCACTAAATGTCGCCCATTCCTTCTCTCCAGAAGTGCTTCCTCGCCCGCTGGGTTCGCCAACATTTTGTGTCTACCTTCGATTTAAACCAGAACCTGCAGTTATTTCTTACACTATTGTATCTGCAGCGCCGTTCCAGCTACTCGCCGCTCTCTTGTGTCGTTAAAAAAAAAGCTAGTCCTGTTCATCTCCTTTACACTTTGTCCCTTTGTCACCTCAGAACTATGCCCTCCCATCCTCGAATGCTTCATGTGTAGGAAGGATCTGCAGACGCTGGTTTTTAAACCGAGGATAGACACAAAAAACTGGAGTAGCTCGGCAGGTCAGGCAGCATCCCTGGAGAAAAAGAATGGGTGACGTTTCGGGTCGAGACCCTTCTTCAGACCCCCCCCCCCAACGCACACTATGCAAACAAAATAAAAATAAATAAATAAATCAATAATAGATATGATAAATAAATGGAGCCACACATCTTTATAATAAATTGCCTTTTCACCTTTTAAAAGGTATGCCTTTAGTCTTTGATATTTCCGCGAGGAGGAGAAGGAGTTCTGTCTACACTGTCTATGCCTATGAAAGTAAGCATGCAGGTACAGCAGGCAGTGGAGAAAGCCTTTATAACAAGAGGAATCGAATATAGGAGCAAAGAGGTCCTTCTGCAGTTGTACAGACCCCTGGTGAGACCACACCTGGAGTATTATGTGCAGTTTTGGTCCCCTAATTTGAGGAAGGACATTCTTGCTATTGAGGGAGTGCAGCGTAGGTTAATTACAAGGTTAATTCCCGGGATGGCGGGACTGTCATATGCTGAGAGAATGGAGCAGCTGGGCTTGTACACTCTGGAGTTTAGAAGGATGAGAGGGCATCTCATTGAAACATATAAGATTGTTAAGGGCTTGGACACACTGGAGGCAGGAAACATGTTCCCGATGTTGGGGGAGTCCAGAACCAGGGGCCACGCAGTTTAGAATAAGGAGTAAGCCATTTAGTACGGAGACGAGGAAACACGTTTTCTCACAGAGAGTGGTGAGATCTGTGGAATTCTCTGCCTCAGAGGGCGGTGGAGGCCGGTTCTCTGGATGCTTTCAAGAGAGAGCTAGATAGGGCTCTTAAAATAGCGAGTCAGGGGTATATGGGGAGAAGGCAGGAATGGGGTACTGATTGGGGATGATCAGCCATGATCACATTGAATGGCGGTGCTGGCTCGAAGGGCCGAACCTGCGCCTATTGTCACGTAATGTTGTGTCCAACAGCCCCCCCCCCCCCCCTCCCCCTCAGCCTGTGGCGTTCTGGACAAAACAATCCAACCTCTCCTGATAATCCAGGATGGGATCAGACGGGAGCGGAGACACGCCTGGCCCGAACTGTGTAGCGAGGGACTGCAGAAGGACCTGGAGCTGAAACGTCGCCCATTCTTCTCTCCAGAGATGCTGCCTGTCCCGCTGAGTGACTCCAGCACACCGAGTCTACCGAGGGACTGCAGGTGCTGGTTAAAACCGAAGAGAGACACAAAATGCTGGAGTAACTCAACGGGACCAACAGCAGCATCTCTGGATGGGAGGGTCTGGACCCGGAACGTAACCCATTCCTTCTCTCCAGAGATGCTGCCTGTCCCGCTGAGTTACCCCAGCATCTTGTGTCTGTCTTGGCCCAAAACTGGCCCTGTTTGACCTGCATGAACGCTGCACCTACTGTGTGTGTGTGTGTGTGTGTGTGTGCGTGCCGCTGCGTGTGTGTGTGTGTGAAGGATGTTTTATCAGTGGCAGACTCTCCCCACCCCTCACCCTCCTCTCCTCTCTGTTCGCCCCTGCCCCCAGCCCCCTGCCCCTCCCCCAGCCCCCTGCCCCTGCCCCCTGCCCCCTGCCCACTGCCCCCCTGCCCCCTGCCCCCCAGTCCCCCCTGCCCCCTGCCCCTGCCCCCTGCCCCTGCCCCTGCCCCCTGCCCCTGCCCCCTGCCCCCACCCCCTGCCCCTGCCCCCAGCCCCCCTGCCCTGCCCCTGCCCCTGCCCCTGCCCCCCCTGCCCCCTGCCTGCTCACCCACAGCCCGTCTCTGCAGCGCCGCCTCCTTCCTGAATAATGTAATTCTGATTGATCTGACCTGCTGCATTTTTTAAAACGCTCGCAGAGAGAATTTTTCCCAAAGTAATTTATATGGAAATGGGACGCGTTTCTTGTCACGCCAGCCCCGTGTGACTTCAGGCGACGATCCCGAAATTGGGGTGGAGTAATGAAGGACTTCCAGACGCACTCAGTGCAAGTGTAGGATCAAAGGGTCGCGCCGTCAAGTGGTGAGATACCCCCCCCCCCCCCCCCCCCCTTGCAGCGGTTTAAGTGAAGCGTAAAGGGCCTGTCCCACTTGGGCGTCATTTGCGCGTCACGCAGTCGGCGCGCGAAGATGTTGTACGTCCCAAAATGCTGGGGCGCGACCGTGCGCCGTGACGCGTAAATGATGTCGCGTAAATTACGCGCACATGACGCCCAAGTGGGACAGGCGCTTATATACTATACAGCTCTCCGCTGCCACACACGTCTGCGCCCGATGTATTTATTTAGTGTAGATATACAGCCCAAACTGGCCATAGATGTCCCGTGTGTGCCGAGCTGCTCCATCGCCCTGTGTCCCGTGTATTCACCAGCATCTGCAGTTTCTTATTGAGATCGCGTTAGACACACAGTGTGGAACCAGGCCCTTCAGCCCACCGAGTCCACGCCGACTTTCGACCCCCCCTCCAGAGATGCTGCCTGACCTGCTTCCCCCTTATATTAAAGAAGAAGGCGCTGGAGGAACTCGACGCGGCAGTCAGCGTCTGTGGCGGGGAATCAGCAGACTCGGGACCCTTCTTCATTCAGACCGAGCAGCTTACAACCCAGCGATATAAACCTTGATTTATCTAACTTCAAGTCACCCCTGCATTCTCTCTCTCGCCATCCCTCCACCTTGTTGAGTCTCGTTGTCAGTACTCGTTCTCGCCTAGAACATTTTGGCCTTTCATGTTACATAGAAACATAGAAATTAGGTGCAGGAGCGGGCCATTCGGCCCTTCGAGCCTGCACCGCCATTCAATATGATCATGGCTGATCATCCAACTCAGTATCCTGTACCTGCCTTCTCTCCATACCCCCTGATCCCTTCAGCCACAAGGGCCACATCCAACTCCCTCTTAAATATGGCCAACGAACTGGCCTCAACTACCCTCTGTGGCAGAGAATTCCACAGATTCACCACTCTCTGTGTGAAAAACGATTTTCTCATCTCGGTCCTAAAAGACTTCCCTACCTGGCCTTCATAACAAGAGGATTTCAGTACAGGAGTAGAGAGGTTCTTCTGCAGTTGTATAGGGCTCTGGTGGGACCACATCTGGAGTATTGTGTACAGTTTTGGTCTCCTAATTTGAGGAAGGACATCCTTGTGATTGAGGCAGTGCAGCGTAGGTTGACGAGATTGATCCCTGGGATGGCGGGACTGTCATATGAGGAAAGATTGAAAAGACTAGGCTTGTATTCACTGGAGTTTAGAAGGATGAGGGGGGATCTTATAGAAACGTATACAATTATAAAAGGACTGGACAAGCTAGATGCAGGAAAAATGTTCCCAATGTTGGGCGAGTCCGGAACCAGTGGCCACAGTCTTAGAATAAAGGGGAGGCCATTTAAGACTGAGGTGAGAAAAAGCGGTTGCGAATTTGTGGAATTCCCTGCCACAGAGGGCAGTGGAGGCCAAATCACTGGATGGATTTAAGAGAGAGTTGGATAGAGCTCTAGGGGCTAGTGGAGTCAAGGGATATGGGGAGACGGGTTATTGATTGGGAATGATCAGCCATGATCACAATGAATGGCGGTGCTGGCTCGAAGGGCCGAATGGCCTCCTCCTGCACCTAGTTTCTAGGTTTCTAACGCAGCCTGTTTCCTTTATCATAGTTACTTTTTTTTTACATATCTTTCATTCCTTTGTTCTTTATCACCGTCCATATCTCTCGTTTCCCTCTCCCCTGGCTCTCAGCCTGAAGGAAGGGTCTCGACCTGAAACATCACCCATTCCTTCTCTCCAGGGATGCTGCTGCCTGTCCCGCTGAGTTACTCCGGCTTTTTGTGTCTATCTTCAGTGTAAACCAGCATCTGCAGTTCCTCCCCACACCGCTGAGTTCCTCCATAGTTGATGGTTATTTATTCCGTGTCGCCCCATCTACAGACTCGCATTCGCCCTGCAATAGACTTTCGAAGGAAGAATTAATTGATGAAAGATAGCTGGCATTTAAAAAAAAAATGCATTCCAAACCGTGTATTTTTGTCCTGATCCTCAAATACTATTTTTGATTTGACAGAGGGAACCGCAGATGATCGAATCTTCAGCAAAATAAAACACAGAGTGCTGGAGTAACTCAGCGGGTCCGGCAGCATCTGTGGAGAACATGGATAGGTGGCGTTTCGGGTCGGAAACAAGCTATTTTTGATCATGATTTGCGTTGGATATAATCTGGTCATTTCCCAGATTAGTTCGGAGATACAGGCCCTTCGGCCCACCGAGTCCATGCCGACCAGCGATCCCCACACATTAAAACTATCCTACAGACACACAAGGGACCATTTACACTTGTAGCAAGCCTGTACGTCTTTGGAGTGTGGGAGGAAACGGAAGATTCCGGAGAAAACCCACGCAGGTCACGAGGAGAACGTGCAAACTCCGTACAGACAGCGCCCGTAGGCGGGATCGAACCCGCGTCCCCGGCGCTGCAAGCAAGGCAGCAACTCGACCGCTGCCACTCATGGCTGTGTTTGTGTGGTTAAAGGCTGGAGACACAATAAACTGCAGAGGCTGGGATTCTGGAGCGGAGCACAGTGTGCTGGAGGAACTCAGCGGGTCGGACAGCATCTGGGGAGGGAATGGGCAGGCGGTGCTTCGTATCGGGGCGCTTCTGCGGACTGTCCGGGGCTATCCATTCAATCGGAGTCTGACTGCGACTCGGCGCCGCGCCCCCGCACGCTGCTTGTCACTCGGTCTGCAACACAGAAACATAGAAAATAGGTGCAGGAGGAGGCCATTCGGCCCTTCGAGCCTGCACCGCCATTCAATATGATCATGGCTGATCATCCAACTCAGTATCCTGTACCTGCCTTCTCTCCATACCCCCTGATCCCTTTAGCCACAAGAGCCACATCTAACTCCCTCTTAAATATAGCCAACGAACTGGCCTCAACTCCCTTCTGTGGCAGAGAATTCCACAGATTCGCCACTCTCTGTGTGAAAAATGATTTTCTCATCTCGGTCCTAAAATACTTCCCCCTTATCCTTAAACTGTGACCCCTTGTTCTGGACTTCCCCAACATCGGGAACAATCTTCCTGCATCTAGCCTGTCCAACCCCTTAAAAATGTTGTAACTTTCTATTAGATCCCCCCTCAATCTTCTAAATTCCAGCGAGTACAAGCCCAGTCTTTCCTCATATGCAAGACCTGCCCTCCCAGGAATTCGTCTGGTGAACCTACTCCCTCTACAAACGCGCTTTGTGGAAAGGAAAGTACTTCAGTTAAGTGTGTGGAAAGGAACTGCCTGCCGATGCTGGTTTACCACGAAGACAGACACAAAATGCTGGAGGAACTCAGCAGGGACAAACCTGTGAAGCAGCATCTCTGGAGACAAGGAATGGGTGATGTTTCTTCAGACTGGAGAAGGGTCTCGACCCGAAACCTGCCCCCAGAGATGCCGCCTGTCCCGCTGAATTACTCCAGCATTTTTGACACGGAGGAGCATAGGGAATAGGTGCAGGAGAGTAGGCCATTCGGCCCTTTGAGCCAGCACCGCCATTCAATACGATCATGGCTGATCATCCAAAATCAGTACCCCGTTCCTGCCTTCTCCCCACATCCCTTGATTCCGTTAGCCCTAAGAGCTCTATCTAAAAACCATCCAGTGAATTGTCCTCCAATGCCTTCTGTGGCAGAGAATTCCGCAGATTCACAACTCTCTGGGTGAAAACGAAAACGATTTTCCTCATCTCAGTCCTAAATGGCCGACCCCTTATTCTTAAACTGTGACCCCCCTGGTTCTGGACTCCCCCCCAACATGGGGAACATTTTTCCTGCATCTAGCTTGTCCAAATCCTTAAGATGTTATGTGTTTCTATAAGATCCTTGCGTGCCCACTTCAGTTAAATGGGAGCTCTGTGATGGGGAAATATTGGTGTCGACTACAAGACTAGAAGCCGTGAGGCCGGGCGTGACTCACTGGGACTGAAGCGGATTAGAAACACGTTGAAAAGTGGTGGAGGCAACACGATAGCAGTGTGGCTGCAGTTTTCACATAGGCACAACGTAAGATGCAGATGTGCCGGAGTAACTCAGCGGGTCAGGCAGCATCTGTGGAGACGGGACCTGCAGGGGCGCAAAGGGAGGAATTTGCATTTCGTGTCGAAACAAGGAACTGCAGGTGCTGGCTTACAACATGAAGTCACAAAGTGCTGGAGGAACTCAGCGGGCCAGGCGGCGTGTCTGGAGAACATGGAGAGGTGCCTTTGCGGGTCGGGCCACTTGTTCAGACATTGGGGGAGGCGGCGGAAAGCTGGAAAAGTGAGGCGGGGGGGGGGGGGGGAGGACAGTGAAGTGATGGGTGGATACAAGTGAGGGGGGGGTTGGTTTGGAAGATCGGTGGACAGCGGCCAGAGGTGGAAAGCGGACAAAAGGCTGCGAGATGGGGAAAGCAGGGGCGTGATATGGTGAAGCGGGGGAGGGGGAATAGTGGGAGGGATGAGCTACTGGGAAGAGAGGGAGGAACAGACGCCGGCGGAGGGAGGGGAAATGTTGGTTAGTTACCTACAATGGGACAATTCAATATAGAGTGATACAGTGTGAAAACAGGCCCTTCGGCCCAACTTGCCCATACTGGCCTTCCACCACAGTAGTGAATACTGTCCTATCCATGTACCTGTCTAACTGCTTCTTAAACGTTGGGGGTAGTCCCAGCCTCAACTGCCTCCTCTGGCAGCTTGTTCCATCCACCCGCCACCCTCTGTGTGAAAAGGTTACCCCTCAGATTCCTTCACCTTAAAACCTCCGTCTGCCGTTTTCCATTGACGCGGTGACGCAAAGGAGGATTTCCAAACTCAAGTCCCAAATAGGGTTTTGATATGTTTCGCTTTTAATGTTTATATTTAATGTAGATAAAGCATATCAAGGGTTTGGTGGGGAGCGAGAGGGGAGGGTAGGAGAGTGGGTTGGTCGAAGTTACAAAGACTCACACACCTGGGCGCCGCTCGTCGACAGCAGCGGCCAACAACCCTCTCGGGAGAGGTTCCTCCACACTAACGCGACGGGGGCCATGTTACACTACTTCCATTTAGACGCACTAGTCTCTTAAATACAATACAATGGGCTGCTGGTATGGAGTGGGATATCAGCTGCGGGGGAGAGGGAGGGGAGGTAGTGGGCACAACAGTGTCACTGGCGAACATCGAGAGATTATACACAGACAATATTAGCTGCACTACATTAACTGAGGGCAGGGGGGAGGTGGCGAGGTGGTGGGGGTGAGAGGGGAGAGAGGGGGAGGGAGAGAGGGGGGTAAGGTGGGGAGAGGTGGGGGAGAAAGGGGGGTGACGAGGTGGGTGGGAAGATGAGGGGAGAGGGGGGGTATAGAGGGGGAGAGAGGGGGGGGGTGGAGGGGGGGAGGGGGGGGGAGGTGGGGTGGGGGGTGGTGGGGAGAGAGGGGGGTGACGAGGTGGGGGAGAGATGGGAGAGAGGGGGAGAGAGGGGAGAGTGGGGGGAGAGGGCGGGAGGTGGGGGGGTGAGGTGGGGGAGAATAGAGGGGGGCGAGAGGTGGGTGGGAAGAGGGGGGAGAGGTGGGGAGAGAGGGGGAGGTGGCGAAGTGGGGTGGGGGGAAGGTGGGGGGGTGAGGGGGGAGAGAAGGGGGGAGGTGGCGAAGTGGGGGGGAGAGGAAGGGGAGAGGGGGGTAGAGAGGGGGGAGGAGGTGGCGAGGTGGGGTGGGGGAGGGGAGGTGGGGGGGGGGAAGAGAGGCGGAGAGAGGTGGGGAGGTGGCGGAGTGGGGGGGGGGGGGACAGCAGTGAAAGGTCGCAGACGCCCAAAGAAAGTCTACAAGGGTCAACAATGGTTCAAAATTCTTCAAACCAAGCACCAGACGTTTCCAATAAAGACTGTTCACACAAAAAACGATCGCTCTCGGATGGTCGACTTGGGGCATTTGGTCGCGGAGGCTGCTAATTCCCAAATCCGTATTACTTCTGTCAATAGACAATAGACAATAGACAATAGGTGCAGGAGTTGGCCATTTGGCCCTTCGAGCCAGCACCGGTAATTCGATTCCACGGTAAAATACTGAAAACTGAATAAAAACCACGGCCGTTGTCACCGTCTGGAGATCTAGGTGGGTTTATGTTTAAATCCTGGGCGGGAGAGCAGAGATTTGGTTTCTCGTTGTGTTATCTGCGGTTGGGTGATAGTTAGTCGTGGCTGGCGATTCTTGGCGATCGGCCTCAGCGCACCGGTCGCCGGTAGTTGCCGTTGATCTCCTCGCCGATGTTGACGGCTTCCGCCCCCAGCGGCAGGCGGTCGCTGTACTCGGAGTAAACCTCAAACTCGTCGGGGTTGGCCTTGACCTGAGACCCGGGCCTGCCCTCGGCGTCCAGGCTGCTGTCTGCCCCCGCCTCGCTGGCCTCGTACCCCCGAGCCGAGCCTTGCAGGGCGGCGGCGGCGGCGGCGGCGGCGGCGGCTTCGAAGGGGCTGCCCGCCTCCTTGTCCAGGCTGCCCGGGGCCTGGGTCTTCATGATCAGCTTGTAGGTCTTCCCCTGGTACGTGTACATCAGGTGGCAACAGGTGGCCCCCAGCAAGGGCACGGTGGCCACGCTCAGGAGGATGCAGCTGACCACGATCATGATGAACAGGGACGGGATCTTCCTCCTGGTGGTAAAGGCCACTTGCACCAGGCAGTCCTGGCAGTCGGTGTGGGTGAAGCACAGCGTGTAGTTGGAGCCCGGCCGCAGCTTGTGGAAGCGGTACGAGTTGACGCCGCTGTCGATGGTGGACCACTGGACCACCGCCCCCTCTCCCGGCACATGCCCCGAGCACAGGAACAGCAGCTGCGGCTTCTCGGCCCCCGGCGGGCTCTGGAAAGGCGTCAGCTGCACCCTGGCGTCGTTCTCGCTCACCTCCATGGCCAACACCCCGAAGTCGAAGGTTCGGGGCTTCATCTCCGAGCTCCGGTTGAAGGCGTGGTTGGAGGTGAAGCGGCTGAGATCCCTCTTGGCGCAGCTCTGCGCGTCCGGGGAGCTTGGGGCAGGCGGCCCTCGGGTGGGATTGCCGGCTGCCGTGGGCTCCAGGTGACCGGCCTCCCCCCGTGGACCCGGCCCGCCGGCGACTCCACCCGTGGCCCGGAGCTTGGTGGAGGAGCTGGGGCTGGGCGCTCGCCCCTTGGCGGAGCCGTGGTCCCGCTTCGGGTTGGGACTGAGCATCACCTGCAAGGAAGACTCGTTGCTTCCCAGCAGGTTACTGGCCAGGCAGGTGTACACCCCCTCCTCGTACTTGCTCAGGCTGGGGATGACCAGCGTCCCGTTCTTCAGGACCACCAGGCGCCCCTGCTGCTCCCCCTTGCCGCTCGCCAACACCCTCCCTTCCTCCGTCGCCATCGCCCTGGCCCTCGCCTCGTTCAGGTCGACCTCCGTGTTGGACGTCCTCACCTTCCAGCGGATCTGGGGCGCGGGGTTCCCCGTGGAGCTGCAGTGGACGGTGAGCGTTTGTCCCTGGAAGAAACCGGCCGTGTCGTTGCTCCCTTGGTAGCTGAGGCGGACGAGAGGCGCGGCGCAATGTAACGGGGGCATCTCCACCACCGCCGTCCCCCTCAGCCCGGCCGGCTCGGAGCATTGGATGTCCTGTTTCTCCGGAATGGAGATGAGCGCCTGGAGGACCCACTCCTTCAGCCACTCCAGCCGGCAGTCGCAAGAGAAGGGGTTGGTGTAGATTTGGAGATGGGACAGGGAGGTCAAGGCGTCGAAGGTGCCCTGCGGGAAGGTGCGGAACTTGTTGCTGTTGATCCGGAGGGAGCGCAGGTCCTTGAGGGTGGAGAAGGCATCCCTGGGCAACCCGAAGAGGAAATTGTTGTTCATCTTGAGAAGCTGCAAGGAGGTGAGGTTGTGGAGGTCCCGCCAGGGGAACCGCGCGATCTGGTTGTGGCTGATGTCCAGGTTCTTGAGTTGGGACAACTTGGCCAAAGTGCCCTCCTCGACGGTGGAGATCTCATTGTGGGCCAGCCACAGGGAGGTGACGTGCGGCAGCCCCAGGAAGGAGTTGCCCAGCAGCGACCTGATCTTGTTGGCCGACAGGCTGAGGGTGGTCACGTTCCGGGGCAGGCCGGCGGGGACGGACGCGAAGTTCTTGTAGGCGCAGTCGGCGAACTGGTGCGAGTATTTGTCCTGGCACACGCACAGCTCGGGGCAGGCGTGGGCGCTCCAGGAGGCCGCCAGCAACAGCGAGCAGACCAACACCAGCATCATCCCGGACCTGGAACAAAGCAAAGACACCCACACACACACACACACACGCTGAGAAACACCAGGGCACCAGGAACTGCAAGTGCTGGAATCCTGGGCAAATCACAAAGTGCTGGAGGAACTCAGCGAGCCAGGCAGCATCAGTGGAGAACAGGAATGGACAGGCGACGTTTCGGGCCGGGATGTGTAGGAAGGATCAGCAGATGCTGGTTTAAACTGAAGATTGACACAACTAGCTCTGGACCATCTCAGCGGTCAGGCAGCATCTCTGGAGAACAGGAATGGGCGATATTTCGGGTCGATGCCCTTCTTCAGACTGATTTGGTTCCCCCAGCGATTTTTGTGTCTCAGTGGAAGGAACTGAATCCTTGTATACCCACAGAATGAAACTTCTACAGTCTGGAGGGAGAAGGGTCCCGACCCCACCCGTTGTCTGTCCATTCCCTCCACGGACGCTGACCGACACCGCTGAGTTCCTCCAGCACTGTGTGGTTTGACCAGCCGATTGTCGCCTAATGCCCATCCCGCCTCCTCCCCCCTCTCCCCTCCTCACCATATCCCCCCTCCCCCTCCCTCCCCCTCCCCTACATCCCCTCCCCCGACCCCCACCGCCTCCCCTCCCCTCCCCTTCCTCCCCTATCCCCTCACCTACCATCCCTCCCTCCCCCTACTACCCCCCCCCCCCCCACCCTATCGCCTCCCCTCCTCTCCCCCCCCCCACCGTCCCCTCTCGTCCCTCCCCCCCCCCCCCAGCACACCCCCCACCCCTCCCAAAACCCAAAACAAAAACCAGAGGGGGACTAGAAATACGCATCAGGTCGGGCAGCGCCGGGGGGGGGGGGGGGGGCTTCCAGGGGTCGCTGGGCTGAAATATCTACTCATAAGGTCATATGTGATAGGATCAGAATTAGGCCATTCGGCCCATCAAGTCTACTCTGTCCCTCAATCATAGCTGATCGATCTCTCCCCCTCCTAACCCCATTCTCCTGCCTGCTCCCCGTTACCCCTCTCCCTTCTCTCCCCCCAGATGCTGAACGACCTGCCGGGCGGGTACCGGCCATTCTCGGGCGTGTCCGACAAGGGCCAAGTCCGGTTACTAGATTTCTCTCTAATTACACAGCTGAGGGCTGCACTCCATTTCCATGCAGCCTTTAAATGCCTTGCAGTAACTTGCAACATCACAGCCACCAAGCTGCCGGCGAGGTGAAAGCCGTGTCTCCCCCGGCCGTGTCCACGGCCCCCAGCCCCAGCCCCCAGCCCACAGCCCACAGCCCCCAGCCCACAGCCCACTGCCCCCAGCCCACAGCCCACAGCCCCACCAGCCAGCCCCAGTGCCCCCAGCCCCAGCCCACAGCCCACACACAGCCCCACAGCCCCCAGGCCCCCAGCCACAGCCCCAGCCCCAGCCCACATCCCACAGCCCCCAGCCCCCAGCCCCAGCCCAGCACTGCCCCACACAGCCCACAGCCAAAGACCCAGCCCACAGCCCACAGCCCCCAGCCCACAGCCCACCCCACAGCCCAGCCCACAGCCCCAGGCACCCACAGCCCACAGCCCCAGCCCCAGGCCCACAAGCCCCCAGCCCCCGGCCCCCAGCCCCCCCCCCAGCCCCCAGCCCCCAGCCCAACCCACAGCCCAGCCCCAAGCCCCACCGCCAGCCCCCACTCACGGCCCCCAGCCCCCCCAGCCCACAGCCACAGCCCCCAGCCCACGCCCACAGCCCCCAGCCAGCAGCCCACAGCCCCCAGCCCCCAGCCCCAACGACCAAGCCCAGCCCACAGCCCACTCCTAGCTCCCCAGCCACAGCCCCCAGCCCAGAGCCCACAGCACAGCCCCCACAGCCCACCCCCAGGCCCCAGCCCCAAGCCCCAGCCATCCCCCACTCACAGCCCACACGGCCCCCACCCACAACTGCATCAGCGTCACCCTCACACTTGACACCCCCCCAGGAGCTCACACATGACACATCACTGTGTCACACTGACACACTCACACTGACACTTACACACTCACACCGACACACTCACACTGTCACACCTCACACCGACACTCACACACCACTCGCACAACACCTCCACTGACACACTGCACTGACGCACTGGACATCACTCGCACTGACTGTCACACTGACACCTCACACGACACACACTCACACTCGCACTGACACACTCGCACTGACACCCTCACACTGACATCACTCACAACTCACTGACACCAAACTCACAAGTGCCACAATTGTCACGCTGACACACTCACACCAACACAGACACACTCACACTGACACATCACACTGACACACTCACACCAAACTACACCGGACACACTCGCTTGACACTCGCATGACACACTCACAATGAACACACCGGGGGACACACTCACGACACACTACACCGACACACTTGCACACCGACACACTCACACTGACACACTCGCACCGACACACTTGGCACATGACACACTCACACCAACACACTGTCGCACGATCCAAACCGACACACTCATACTGCATTGACACACCCGCACTCACACTGACACACTCGCACTGACACACTCGCACTGACACACACACACCGACCACTGCACACTGCACTGACTCACACTGACCCACTCACACCCGACACTGTCACAATCACACTGACACACTCATATTTACTGAAACTCATTTCATACGCACAATGACACATCACACACACGTGCACACTCACACACACGCACACCCACCACGCTATACACATGCAGTCACACACACACTCACACACGTACGTTGCGCGCACACTCACACTGACACACGCTCACACATGCCCACTCACACACGCGCATACACATACACACACTCACACACACTCAACACAACATCGTACGCATCACACTCACACTCACAGATTCACGCACCGACACACCGCATACTGGAGCGCGCACTCACACTTGCAGCACCCCTGGTCCGTTGAAACGTGCAGGAGTCCTGCCCTTGTAACTACTAACACTAAATATCTTCACACTAAACACTAACACAAATTCATTCCTAGATCCTGAATTTAAGAGAGTTGCCGACTTTATTAAAACGAGCCAATCGATGCCGCTATTCATTTGGTTTTATGTCTGGAAATTCTCGTTTAACCTTGGAGAGAAAATATAAAATGGAATAAAATTCACCTTCCCCCAAGAAGGAAATTCTTGGGGGGGGGGGGGGGGGGGGGGGAGAAAAATCGGGCTCGGGGGAGAAGTTTGGAAAAAGCCTCAAACGGTGAAATTGAGGTGATAAAAACCGGGTCTGAAGGTTATTTAATTGTTGAAACCGATATTGGTTCGTGCAGGATTCTCGTCTGTCTCGCTCGCCAAGAACAGGAATTGCGTTCAGCGCTCTTTTCCCGATTGAGACACGACCAGATCGCTTGCATTTTCGATTTAAGGAATTGTGAATTTCGTGGTCGAATTGGCATTCCCTGCCTCGTATATCGGCGCCGACCCGATTCGGGTCGGCGCCGATATACGAGGCAGAGAATGCCAAATCCCACCTTCCCCCAAACCGAAACAGCCCCTGTACCATGTCAGATCATTGCAATCGAAATATTCCTCAGCACCTAATTCCAGGGGGGGGGGACCTTGAAGGTTCGCCATCCTCAAAATTGTGAGCATTTCTGTTGCACCTGCCGCCCGGATTTCAACTTCTTCGGCAGCGCAGTCGAGAAATTTCGTTTGGTGTTTTTTATTTTTTGGTTTTCGAGTTGAGCGAGTATTTTACGGCGTGAGTTAGTTTTGTTTTAATGGGGTTTTTTTTTAGAAAAAAAGGTGAGCTTCAGAATTCAGCGTCTCTCCGGGAGAAAGCACCAAATAAGGACAAAATAAAAGCGAAATGAGACATTCAAAACTGGCGTTCAATTTAACCTCCTCATCCGTTCCAATTCTATTGATAATTGCTCGCGTTTTGTGAAGTCGATATTGTAAAAATATTTAATTTATATCCCAATTATCAAGGTTAATTCCCGGGATAGTCCCCTAATTTGAGGAAGGACATTTTTGCTATTGAGGAGTGCAGCGTAGGGTTTTAACAAGGTTAAATCCTGGATGGTTAACGGGATGGCGTTGTCGGGTTTACAAGGTAAATTCCCGGGATGGGGGGGCCCTGACTGTCATATTGTGAGAAATGGAGCGGCAGGCTTTACACTCTGGAGTTTGGAAGGATGAGAGGATATCTCATTGAAACATATAAGATTGTTAAGGGCTTGGACACGCATGTTCCCGATGTTGGGGGAGTCCCAGGGGGGGGACCAGGTGCCACACACAGTTAAGAATAAGGGGTAAGCCATTTTAGAACGGAGACATGAGAAACACTTTTTCTCACAGAGAGTGGTGAGTCTGTGGAATTCTCTGCCTCAGAGGGCGGTGGAGGCAGGTTCTCTGGATGCTTTCAAGATAGGGATCTTAAAGATAGAGTCAGGGGATATGGGGAGAAGGCAGGAGCGGGGTACTGATTGGGGATGATCAGCCATGATCACAGTGAATGACCGTGCTGGCTCAAAAGGACCGAATGGCCTCCCCCTGCACCTATTGTCTATTGTCTATAGATCGGGCTTGCAACTGTAATTCAATTATCCTTACCTTGCATGTGCTGGCGTGGTTATTCTGCAGCTTGTCTTAAAAGTCTGAACACGCCCGGTCGTCGTCGGAATTCCCTCCCCCCGCCCCGCGTAATGTTTACTGGGGCGCAAGTGGGGGGGACGGTCCCGGCCACCGCGGGCTGCAGGCGGGGGCTGCGGCTAGTCCGGGGCCAGCGGCGGCTGCAAGGTGCATTTTCTGGGGTTTTGGCGGTGGCTGTAGACGGGCACACGCCCAGTGTGGGAGTGGGAGTGGACTGGTTGTGGCTGGGATCTCCGGGCGCGCTCCCGCCGGCCTCGGGGGCGCGCAGCCTCTCCCAGGCGCCGCGCCTCCTCGTGTAGGAAGCAGCCGCCTTCGGGGGAGATGGGGGGGGGGGGGGGGGGGGAGAGAGGAGGAGAGATATAGAGAGAGAGAATGAGAGAGAGGGCGAGAATGAATGAGAGAGAATGGATGAGAGAAGAATGAGAGAAAGAAGAGAGAGAGAGAGAATGAGAGAGAGAATGAGAGAGAGAGAGAGAGAAGGGAAAAGAATAAAGAGAGAGGTAGATGAGAGAAGAGAGAGAGAGAGAGAAAAAGGAATTGAGAGAGAGAGAGAGACGAATGAGAGAGAATGAGAGAGAGAGAGTGATGAGAGAGAGATGAAGGAGAGAGAGAGAGAAGAGAATGAGAGAAATACGGGGAGAGAGAATGAGAGAGAATGAGAGAATGAGAGAGAGAGAGAGAATGAGAGAGAATAGAGAGAGAGAATGAGAGAGAATGAGAGAGAGGAGAGAGAATGAGAGAGAGAGAGAGAGGAATGAGAGAGAGAATAAGAGAGAGAGAGAGAGAGAGAGAGAGAATGAGAGAGAGAGAATAGAGAGAGAGAGAGAGAGAGAATGAGATGAGAAAGAGACGAGAGAATGATGAGAGAATAATGAGAGAGAGGAGTGAGAGAGAAAGAGAGGGAGAAGAGCGCTCCTGAGAGAGAGAGAGAGGAATGTAGTAGACGGGCGAGGCGGAGAGAATCTGAGGAGCGAAAGAAGAATGCTCCCCCTCTCGTCGAAAGAACAGAGAGAGGGGTCGTTGACAAGAGAGAGAGAGACAGATGTGAAGAATGCCCGAGTGCGGGCGGTGTGGGAGTGTGTGAAAGAAAGAGAGAGGGGTGTGAAAAGAGAGAGATAATCCCGGAGAGAAGAGGAGAGAGTGGAGAGAGTGTGGAAAAGGAGATGGGGATGTCCGGTGAAAAGAAGGGAGCGCGAAATAATTCCCCGTTAAAACGAAGAGAGGGAGAGAGAGTGAAAGGAAGAGAGAGAGATAATGTGAAAAGAAGAGAGGAGAGAGAGTGTGAGTGTGAAAAGGAGAGGGAGAGAGGGAGGGAGAGAGTGTGAAAGAGAGAGAGAGAGGGTGCAGTGTGAGGGTCAGTGAGGATCACAATGCCCTTGTCACACGGAGAGCTGATCGCCACATTGTGAACAGGCATCTTAGAATCTAATCCCCGCCGGCGAGGTGTGTAAATCTGATTCATGTTGACTATGTAATCAGGATTTTTAAAACCCATTTGTTGCTCGCCTGCTGGAAGTGGTCAGGGTTCGTTGTTAGGCCTCTCTGTCTCTCTGCCCGTGTGAACATGTATCCATGTGTGTATAGATTTGCTCCACAGATTCTGTCTGACCCGCTGAGTCACTCCATGTTATTAATATTATTATTATCAGTATTAGGGCCCCGGGGGCAGGGGTGGGGAGGAGCCGGCGTCAAAACAAATATTGAGAGAAGGCGCCCCTCCCTGTCTCTCTCTCCCTCACCCCCTCTCCCCTCTCTCTCCATCTCTCCCTCTCCCTTCCTCCCTCTCTCCATCGCTCTCTCCTTCTCCCTACCCTCCTCTCTCTCCCTCCCTCTCTCCCCCCCACTCTCTCTATCCTACTCTCTCTCCCTCCCCTCTCTCTCTCTCCCTCCCTCCGCTTCTCCCCCTAACTCTCCCTCCTCCCCTCCCCTCTCTCACTCCTCCTCTCCCTCGACCTCCCCTCCCTCTCTCTCTACCCCCCTCTCTCTCCCTCCCCCCTCTCTCTCTCCCTCCCTCTCTCCTCTCCCCCCCCTCCCCCCCTCCCTCTCTCCCTCTCCTCCCCTCCTCTCCTCCCCCCCCCCTCTCTCCTCTCCCTCCCGCCGGTCCACGGCCCAAGTGACCGCCTCTTCCTGTCTGCTCTCGCCGCCGGTAGCCGAAATGTACTGCATATAGATGTCTGCTTAAGGTCCAATACAATTGACCCACAGATGGATTGTATGTGGATAAACTATTAATGTTAAATATATTCCTCAATAACACATAATATTAAATAAATACGATACTAGATAATAATATAGATATAATAATAGATAGATAGATAAGACCGATAGATAGATAGATAATAGATAGATAGATAGATAGATAGGTATAGAAGATAGGAGACAGAGACAGACAGACAGACAGACAGACAGACAGTAGACCCAGACAGACAGGATAGATCGATAGTAGATAGATAGATAGATAGATAGATAGATAGATCGATAGATAGATAGATAGATAGATAGATAGACAGACAGACAGACAGACAGACAGACAGACAGACAGACAGACAGACAGACAGACAGACAGACAGATAGATAGATAGATAGATAGATAGATAGATAGATAGATAGATAGATAGATAGATAGATAGATAGAAGAAGGAAAGATAGATAGGTAGATAGATAGATACCGGACAGACAGACAGACAGACAGACAGACAGACAGACAGACAGACAGACAGATAGATAGATAGATAGATAGATAGATAGATAGATAGATAGATAGATAGATAGATAGATAGATAGATAGATAGATAGATAGATAGATAGATAGATAGATAGATAGATAGATAGATACATATATATATTATATACACACAGATAGACACAAAAAACTGGAGTAACTCAGCGGGTCAGACAACATCTCTGGAGAAGATACGTACACACATGGATACATGTACACACGGGCAGGGAGACAGAGAGGCCTAACTCAGTGAACCAGACAGACAGACACAGGTATGTGTGAGAAGGAACTGCAGATGCTGTTTTAAACCGAAGATAGACTGAAGAAGGGTCTCGACCCGAAACGTCGCCCATTCCTTCTCTCCAGAGATGCTGCCTGTCCCGCTGAGTGACTCCAGTTTGTTGTGTCTATATATGCATATAACAGATACTGTGTATATATATTATATATATGTGTATATCAAAAACTGAGTGACTCCAGTTTTTTGTGTCTATAGACAGGTAGATGCCCAAATATAGTCCAGCGTCAAAGAGTCAAAGTGTTTATTGTCATGTGTCTCTGACAGGACAATGAAATTCTTTATTTGCTTCAGCACAACAGAACATAGTAGGCAGTGACTACACTTATATACGTAAATACACACATAGCAACGTAGGAACGTAGAAAATAGGTGTAGGAGGAGGCCATTCGGCCCTTCGAGCCAGCACCGCCATTCAATATGATCATGGCTGATCAACCAACTCAGTATCCCGTACCTGCCTTCTCTCCATACCTCCTGATCCCTTTAGCCACATCTAACTCCCTCTTAAATATAGCCAACGAACTGGCCTCAACTACCTTCTGTGGCAGAGAATTCCACAGACTCACCACTCTCTGTGTGAAAAATGTTTTTCTCGTCTCGGTCCTACAAGACTTCCCCCTTATCCACGAATGAATAAATCGATATAATTCCCTGAAAGGTCCCCGACGTAAATTGTTTGTGAAATACCACCCCCCCCCCCCCCCCCTTATGTGTTGCCCATCTATTTGAAGGGGCGTTGGAGGAGAGTTCCAGGGTGGGATCCCGGTGCCCAAGCTGTTACCATATTGGTGCTCCACTCCCTTTCCTGCTGGACATATACAGGAGGAGATGTATCAGCAGAGCCGTCTCCATCATCAAGGACCCCTCTACCACCCATCGCATCACATATTCTCCATCCTGCCATCTGGGAAGAGGTCCAGGAGCATCAGCTGCAAAACCAGCAGGATGCTCCTCAGCTTCTTCCCGCAGGCTATGAGACTGATAAACGGACTTTGCCCCCTGCCAAAGTATCGCGCACCAAACACCAACCTGGACTCACAGAAGCAGAGCCATTGTCGAGCCGCTGCCGATGGGAACTCATGAAGAAGGTCTGAGGAAGGGTCTCGACCCGAAACTCCTTCGCTCCTTAGATGCTGCTGCACCCGCTGAGTTTCTCCAGCCTTTTGTGTCCCCTCGATTCTCCAGCATCTGCAGTTCCTTCTTTAACACTTTGGAACTCATGATAAATGGTATGGTCTGAGTGCAGGTAGATGGGACTAGGGGAAAACAAATGGTCGGCACGGACTGGAAGGACCGAGAGGGCCTGTCTCCGTGCTGTAATTGTTATATGGTTATTATATGGTTATATGTTTTTTTAGTTTTTCCTATTGATTTTTTCACCGCACACAGAATGGACACTGGTTGAGAAACGTTTTTCTTCGTTTCCTCTGGGTATGTAAGCACTCGGGGAAAAAAATGGTAATACTGATATACAATACCTAGAGTTCTCTTGTTGTCTCCGGCTCGGCGCCCGGGGCCGGGTACCTGCGGCCGCCCGCGGGGAAGCGCGATTCAGCGGCCTCGCCCGTTGCTTACCACCGGTACCCTGGAGAGTGGGGGGGGGGGGGGGGGGGGGGTGGGGGGGGGGGGGGGGGGGGGGGGGGGGGGGCGAGGGGAGGGTGAGAAAGGTACAGAAACGGGCCGGCAACGGCC